>JASDQU010098337.1:512-21559 GCA_032191745.1 Picea mariana | reverse complement strand
TTATACCAGAAACCCTCAACCGGGAAAACCTTTCTTATTTTCATTATATCAAATTTCACCATTCGCCATACAATATATACAATGTTTTTAGGTATTCCGTAGATACCAAAACCCTAATCCCTTAATCCGGGATTAATTTACAAATCTACTAAAAATAGCAAAAACCGCCCCCAAAAAAAAAAATTGGGCGTTGCCCCGAACGCTGCGCGTAACCGGGGGGGGCATATCTGCCCCCCCCTGGGACCCCCCTAGGAAAGCGCCCGACACACACGGCAGAGCTCTAGGTGAAGGGATTGTCAGACGCAGTTGTCGTATCTGACGCACCCACACACACACACATGCAAAGAATATAACACATACCCAACATATCTGGTTCTAATTGTGAACATCGTGTATTAGTCTCTTCTCTTAGCATGACTTGATTCATATTCATGATATGTTATTTTGAACACAAAGCATTCTTTGAAATAAAATTATGTTCATTATTAAAAGGTAAAGATGAGAACATGTCAAAAGACTTATCAGAATGAGAAGATTCAAAAATTGATTTTGATGGAGAATCAGTAGGATGATCAATAATAAAATCTCCCATAAATTCATCATTCATTTTGATTATCATTAGTCAAACTATGAGAAAATTGTTCCACATTAATAATACAACTTCCATATTGAATCTCTTTATTTGTTAAGATAGTGGTAGTATTTTTTAAGATATGACAACTTTGTTCACCTCTATTCAAAATTAAAGAAGATGTTGATGGAGAAGAACAATCAAAAGTTGCATATAATTCTTGTGAAATATCATGTTCCTCTTGAAATACATCTATCAAAGTGAATAAAGTTGATGAAAAATGATGTTTATCTACAACTTATAAATCCTTTAAGTCAATCTGTGAATGAGTATCAATGCAAGATTCATATTGATTATGTTCCAAGGAAAGAGAAACAAGATGTTGAAACCATTCACTAATATAAGGCAAATCATTTAAAGGAAATATGCAACAGAGATGAATAACCTTGTAGAAAATTCTTCTATTGATTCATTTGATTTCATCCTAAGATCATTAACTTTGGTGCATAATCTATCATAGTCATAACTATCAAAAGAATATTAAAAATCATCAATAAATTGTTCCAAAGAATGAATGGATGCAACCGACAATGTTTCACACCACTTCTTAACGCGACCTTCGAAAGTCAGGGTGAAAATCCTACGCATAACACCTTTGTGAGTTATATCATGAGAAATACAATTTTGAATAAATTGATCAAAATGTTCATATGCAGTAATTTCACTCTCACCATCAAACTTTTTTTTTTACAAGATTTTAATTATCTTCGATGGAGCGTTGCATGATACTCGTCCTGAAATGCATCTCCAAATAGGAGTTTGGGAAGGAGCCATTGAAAATAAATAAAAAATAAAACAAATGGCTCCACGGACCATCTTGTTAGTTTGGCCCTCCTTCTAGCGCCAAAAATGTTGATGGTTAGAATTGGCCATGATCAACATTCAAGAAATCACCCGGTCAGGGCCTCAATCATACCCTTTTCCATTTGGGATGGTGATTTCGACTGGTTATAATGGGTCGAGTTACCCATTTAAAGGTTTTTCTCCAGTGAATGGAGACTTAACTTGAAGCTTTGCTAATCCTAATTGCAGAAAAGAAAAGAGTTAATCTATCTCTATTCTAAGCCTAAACTATCCTAACCGAGATATAGAAGCAATTCATGATGTCTCAGTTAGGAGAAAGAAGAATAAGATAAACTTGAGCATGAGATAAAAGTAAGTTATTAAGTTATAGAAGTAGTTCATATAACCTAATAACTATTAAAACAAATACACACAATCTTAACTTAGTAAATAGTTAGTAAGGAAAGATTAGATATGTATACTCACACTCAATATGGAGGATTAAAAGATATTGAACATGAGATAATAAAGTTGTCTAACTAAGGAAACAATGCACATAGAAAGACAACGATTAAAGTAAATGTATATCAATAATGAATCTGGTAAACAGATACTAAGAAACTACATATACACATACTCATATCCAAAGGCTAATTGACAAATTCAAATTAATCATGAAAGACAACTTATCAATGATTTTGAAAAAACATGAATTCACATAACTGACAAGAGTGCGGAGTATACGAACTCATACTTATCAAGAATGGAATTTATCAAATGGAATGTCTTTTATTGAACTCAAAACATGATAATAGTATCAAATCTTCAATACAATCAAAAGACTTGAGAGTCTTCTATCAATTTACAAAACTTGGTAATAGTGCAGGACCATTTCTATAACTGATTTCAAACTCAAAATACAAAAGATTTCAAGAAAGAGATTGTTATAGCACAAGTCTCTCATTTCCTAAGACCAGCCTTTTGCCATCTATTCTTTCATCCTTCAACCTCCTTTTCTTTGAAGCTCATGCTCCTTTTATATCCCTCTTGGATTTGTTTGTCTTCATGATTTTATGCTTTCAAATCCTCTACCATGATCCATATCACTTGATTTCTTCCACTTTTAATCACTGCAATTCCAATAAATCAATTATTAAAACCAAATATTATGAAACTAAATCACACCAAATATTATTTATAATAAAACTTAAACTAAACAAAACCATAAAATAAACTAAAATAATTAAACTACTAAATTTAAACTAATATTAAAATTAAATTACAACTAAAGTAAATAAAAATAAATTATAACTAATACTAATAATATAAATAATAAATAATAAACTACACTAAACTAGAGTAAAACAAAATCTAATGTAATAATTAACTTAAAATAAATTGAAATATAACTAAAATAAAAACTAACTTAAACTAAATTATAACTAATACTAATAATAAAAATAAAAATAAATATTTTTTTCGCAAAAGAATTTCTTCCCCGCGATCCTTGACATTATTTGCACAAGAAAATCAATGTTAAATCAGTAAAAATAAGAATAGATAATTTTTCGCAAAAGAATTTCTTCCCCACTATCCTTGACATTATTTGCACAAGAAAATCAATATTAAATCAGTATGCAATCAATATTAAACCAGTATGTATGGCCTTGGCATGCACAATACCTGTGGGTGTATGAAGTTTGATAGCCATAAGATAAAAGTCTGAATTTTTTAGTAATAATTTTGTAAGATGGGTCCCAACTTTTGACAGTATATATAAAAAAACAAAAAATATTTATTACAATAACATTGGGGAAGTGAAGGCAGCAATAAAACTTCAAAGTTTATGACCAATAGATATCAGATAAATGAGATTTAAAATTTAAAATAAATAATTATTTTTTAAAACTTTAGATAAATAGGTGTGTATTTTATGGTCAACCATGAATTAATAGAAAGTCAAGCCTAACTCAAAGCTATATACCATGCCTATAGGCAGGTATAATAACAAATAAAAGAATTATTTTAAGAACGAAAACGAAAACGAATGAGAGAATCTCCCTATAACTTGGTTTATCTCCCTATAACTTGGTTTATCTACCACGTTTAACCATGCACACCAAAATCAGAGGAAAGCCAAATAAGAAAATTACTAAAGAAAAAAAATGAAAGATCTATTTTACTCCTTTAATGTAGTAATTCTCTTAGGGAGTGGGCTAACTAGGGAGCAATCTTTCTTCTCAAGTTATCTTTTCGACAAGCTTTTTGGTGGATTGGTTTAAAATGAAACAAAACCTCTAGAATAAGGTTCTAAAATGCATGGAACTTTGATCCATGCGAAACTCAGACTACTCCTGAAAATCTCAAACCCATTTTTTTGCCTAAAAAACAGAACTCAAAACGAAAAATTACTCCCAAATTAACCTAATCCATTCTCCAAGCAATTTGGCCATGCAATTCTCTTCCCAAATTTTTTTGCCAAATGTTCAATCATATTTATGAACAAAAATATTACTCCCCCAAGCCATGAAAATAAATCTCTTATGTGATCTAATTCGTGGCATGTTCTCTAAAAAAAGATCGGTAGCTTAGTGATCGGTTGAGATTTCGGGGGTGATTTGGTAACGTTTTTATAGATGGCAGCATACCTATTATGGTAAACTCTACTTTCTGGTGTAACTGCCATTTCTTGGTGGCGTGAAACCCTACAATTTCGTGGAACTTGACTGTAGCTTTCATTCCATTGATCCAGGGAATCAAATCTCTTGTGCAATCTCATGATAGCTCGTGGTTTGATCATCCAGTGATTTAGTGAATCGATTTAACAATCCTTTGGCGGACTCCTGAGTTGAACTGCTTGGGCGCAATTTAATTCTTGATATATATACCTATATCCGTTTCCTCTTTGACTTGTTCAACCATTAATAATAATTTTGTTTTATTTTGTAAAGCACATTCTAAAAGGATAAAATTTTATATAGCTCATGTTCATAGAAGTGAGCTTTTAATGATATTTGCAATATGACGTCACTTAATAAGAATGGATTAAGATTGAAAAAGTCAAAATGAGGGGCATTTTCATTATGGGAATGAGATTGATATGCATCTCACCTATTATATTCTTTATTGAGAATAATCAAACATTATTATATCAACTTTAGATTTTCTCGTGACTTTAAGATGATCATAATGTGGAATGCSATCCAATTCGCAAGCCATGTTTAGGGACCGRGYGGGAATCGKTTTTTTGAAAACCTGCAACAATTTCTAGTGAAAATGGTGGAGATCTTTTTCTCCCAACTAGCCTAGTTTTTTTTGGCGGAGGCCATGTGGAGGTGGCAGTGGTTTAGTTTTGGTGTTAGTGTTTTTGGAAGGGACTCTATTGTTTTTAGCGTCTTAACTGTGTCTTAAACAAGCTAAAAATGGGAGGGCAGAGCTTATCACTTCGGTCAGGTGCACTTAGCCCTTGTTTTGATGCCGGGACTTGTGCCATTACCTGACGTCGGAGGATAAGACATCCATTAGGCTCGTGGAGCCCTTAGTGGAGTTTAGGTGGCGTCTTCTTGGCGTTGTTGGGAGCTACCATGATGGAAGTTGTTGTAAGCGCACTTATGAGTGCGATTCACTAGGAGGCCTTGAGGAAGGCAGGTTTATTTAATCTACCTGCAAAGGTGCCCACTAACACATTTTCGTCATCCTCGAAACTTGTTGCCTCGATGCCTACACCAAACTCTGATTTGACTAGGCGGGGAGTGAACTTGGCTATCCCTTCATCGAATGTTGCAGTTAACACAAACGTTAGGATTTCTAGATCAAGTGTGGAAGCTTTCCAGGGCAATAGGAAGGTCGTGAGTGGTTTTTACCAGGATCGTAGTGATAGACCCTCTCTGGTAGTGAAGTCTACTCCTTGGAGGAAGTTTGGAGTGAAGACCTGGATCCCTAACTGCTCTAGGCGCAAGCTAGTTCTAGGGGATGATTTAGGCTTATAGGTGGCGGTATGCCTGGCTCTAAACGCTTTGGTGGGTCGCCTGTCATACCGCTCCCAGTGTACTTCATCTAGTACTGAGTGGGTTCAAAGGTTCTGGGTTCCAATGCTGGGGTATGAGCTAGAGTTTTACTATCTTCTGAGAGGCTGATTTTGATTTAAGTGTATTTCACCAAAGGATTCTACAAAAATCATGGATAAGCTTTGGATTTTTTATGAGGGGAGCTTGATGCTCAAGCATTGGAGGTTCAGTTTCGACCCTGTTAGTGACTATTTTCAGTTTAGGCACCTTGGGGTCCTACTTCCTAGCTTACCCTTAAATCTATAGAATGAGAAAGCTTTGGCTACAATTGTTAATGCACTAGGTCGGTTCATTAAAGTTGTTGAATTGATGTTGAGTGCTCCTGAAAGAAGGATGGGGAAGATCCTTGTCGAAGTTGATATACATTCTGGTCTTTTGGAGACTATTGATATATAGTGGCGTGGTCACACTATCTACCAAAAGATGGATTATTGGGTTTACCGTTTCGGTGTACTTTATGTAACATCCCCAGCCACCAACAGGTTGGGCAATGCTACCACGCGGAAATACATACATACATACATCTAACATGCATTTTAATTGAATTAAAACACTTAATCACAATAATCACAAAATTATTGTTACCATACAGAATCAATGGAATTAACAGCTATTCATGCATGCAACGAAATACATGAAAACATCCAAGCATCACAAAACATGCATAAAATACATAATTAAGCACATCAATGATACCTATCTTTTATCTGGATTAAATCCACCAACTACATGCAGACCTTCCACAAACCTCCCAGCCTTAGACCACACTGCTCATCACTCTCAACAGTAGGTCACCCCCGAGCTGGGACTAAGATCCACCGGGCAAGGAAATCCTAGGCTAGGCAAGGTCAACAGGAAGACACACAGTTTATGAAGAAAAATTCTCTCCCAGGAGCCTTCTTACGCCCACTACTCACGGACTCTCATTTCCCAAATGCCTGTCCCACCAAAGGAGTATACACCTTCACTGTCACACAGTCCATCGGATGCTTTACCTCCCTTGCCTTGGGCTTCAACAACAGGTCGAACAGGAATTCTCAGAGCTCCGTAGCTGGTGTTGGACTCTCTCTACGAGAAAACCACTTCCCAACAAACTCTCTCACCTAAAGAGAGCTTCCCAAAGGCCTGACAACCTGCCTCTTCAACCACAACCACCTCCCTCACCTGGAGAGAGTGTTGCACACAAGCCTGACAACCTGCTTCTTCAACTCTGTTTCCGCGCAAGGAGGACAACAGCAAGGCTCAACAAGGAACAGACGATGGCAGCAAGCCACACTCATCCAAGGACTGCATGGCCACAACAACCAACAACTATGACACACACAGCACAGACAAGTACAGGATGCTCGAGCTTCACAGAAGATGTGGATCAGTCTGTAATTCTCCCTAGGTTCACAGGACACACAGGTAGGTTTTTCCCCCTTCTCGTGAGTGGTTTCTTGGGTGACCGCGGATGTACATAGGTTGGTGACAGAGACCAACGAGTTCAGATGGAGAATGGGAAAACGGCTGCACAAACAACCTTCACTGCGCGCGGTTATGCAGATGCAGACGCGGAGCCAAAAACAAGTTTCGGTGGAGGATGGAAGGATGGTCAGCGAACTCAGGCGAAGGATGACAGAATGGGGAACCAACCCCCAACATGAGATGACTCTTGGTTTTTAGCTGCATGAGCTCAGATTGACACCTGTCTTCCTGGAGCTGCATGCACTCCACTTTTCATATGTTCCTTTTCCAGGAACTTAGGACAACACTTGATCAATTTTCTACCTTAGCCTTTTAGGAAATAATAATAAATTATTATCCCCTTTAGAGGTAAGCCCCCTAGCTTAGCCCCTAGGCCCAAACCTTCGGCCCCCTTTCCCTTACCCAGCCTTGTAGAAGCTTAGTCCCACATCACTCTTTCTTCGTGGTCGATCTGCATGCAACAATGTTTATATATTAACAAAGTACATAATTACATGTACAAAACCAGGCTCATGTCCTTTAACACCTAGGCTCTCTGGCCTACTTACACATAAGCTTACCAGCTTACAATTGCTTGGCTCACCAGCCTATAAACATGATTACAATTCATAATATAATTGGGGCACGTTCTTGGGGTATTACAATCCCCTCCCCTTATTTTTTCACTGTCCTATGTGCAACTCTTTACACAACATCAACAAGATTTCCAAAATCTTCAAAAAGATGTGGGTACTCTGCGCGCATAGCATCTTCATGTTCCCATGTTGCATCATCGGCATCGTACCAGGTCCACTGGATCTTTACAAGCCCTATGGCTCGATTCCGGAGTTGTTTTCTCTTCCGGTCCAATATGTACATGATGCACTTGTAAGACGCCTTCTTGCTCCACCTGAATCACATTCCAATCGATTACATGATTAGCATCAAGTATATATTTCTTAAGCAATGAAATATGAAACACATTATGTACATTCACGGATGCAGGCAATGTAAGCATATATGCAACTGGCCCAATCCTTTCTAGGATTTCAAATGGCCCACAAAATCTAGTTGCCAACTTCGAACAGTTTCCCAGCCTTAGGGAACTTCTATTGGCTTTCACTTTTAGGAAAACATGATTTTCCACTTTAAACTCCCTGTGGGTTCTGTTCTTATCAACATAACTCTTCTTCCTGTATTGGGCAACCTTTAAATTCTGCTTAATTTTTAGCATTTTCTCTTCCATTTCCTTGAGCAACTCTGGCCCAACCACTGCTCTATCAGTTGGATTATCCCATCTTATTGTAGTATTGCATTTTCTGCCATAAAGTGCTTCAAATGGGCTCATCTTCAATGATGCTTGATACCCATTGTTGTAGGCGAATTCTACCAAGTGTACGTAGTCTTTCCATTTAGATGGTTTGTCCATCACATACATCCTTAGCATATCTTCTATCACTTGGTTCACCCTCTCTATCTGCCCATCAAAGTCAGGATGATAAGTAGTGTTGAAGTTCAAATTTGTTCTGAATCTTTTGAACAACCCCTTCCAGAACTTGGAGGTAAATTTAGGGTCCCTATCAGACACAATTGTCTTGGGAATACCGTGCAATCATGTTATTTCCCTCATAAAAATATCAGCAATGTTAGCTTCCTTGTGAGTAGTCTTTAGTGGAATAAAATGGGCAACTTTCGTAAGATTGTCCACCACCACCATGATTGACTCATGTTGTTTGTTGGTCCTGGACAATCTTGTGATGAAATCCATTGTCACTACCTCCCACTTCCACTCAAGGATGGGTAAAGGCTGTAGCAACCCTGCTGAGTGCCTATGCTCAGCTTTAACCTTCTGGCACTCCATACATCTAGCGATGTAATCTACAATTTATTTCTTCATACCTAGTCAAAAGTAATGGCTCTTGACTGCTGCCGCAGTTTTCTGATATCCAGGGTGCCCTAAATAAGGCACATTATGCATTTCATTCAAAATCATAAGTTTCAAATCATGGACATTAGGTACATAAATTTTGTTCTTGTACAGAAGTGTTCCATCGACTTCCCATTTATAATTTTCTACTTTCTGTGGCATCTCACCTTGTTGTAGCTTTGCTACCAAATCCCTAAACTACAAATCTGCATTTGCAGCCTTCGAAATTATGCCTTTAGTATTTGTTCGGTACATGCTAATGATTGTAGCATGTAATTCATACACTCTCCTGCTAAGTGCATCAGCCACTTTGTTCTCTTTTTCTTTGATATGCTTGATATCAAAGTCATATTCACAAAGGAACTCCAACCACCTACTCTGCCTAGCATTCAAGGTTGGTTGATCAAACAAAGACTTCAGACTGTTATGGTTTGTTCTCATTTTAAACCTTTTTCCCATGAGGTAATGCTTCCATTTCTTCAGAGCATGAACGATAGCTGCCAACTCCAAATCATGAGTGGCATAATTCCTTTCGTGCTCTCTCAACTTTCTAGATTCATAACAAATTATGAATCCATTCTGACTGAGGACTCCTCCCAGTCCTTCTTTGCATGCATTTGTTCAAACCACGAAAACCATATTTGGATCTGCAATCCTCAGGATTGGAGCACTGGTTAACAGTTGCTTGAATCGCTGGAAGCTTTTCTCACATTCCTTTGTCCATTGAAATTTTTTCTCCTTCCTTTGCAAGGAAGTGATAGGGTGAGCTATCCTTGAGAACCCTGCAATGAACATTCTGTAATAACCAGCTAAACCCATAAAGGATCTGACTTATGTCACATTCTTTGGCACTGACCATTCTCTGATGGCCTCGATCTTCTCAGGATCCACAGTTATCCCATCCTTTGAGATGATATACCCCAAGTAATGGATTTGCTTTTGATAAAACGAGCACTTGCTCAACTTGACATACAGCTGGTGCTCTCTTAGCACCTACAACACCATCCTCAGATGTTGTTCATGCTCTTCCTCCAACTTGAAATACACTAGGATGTCATCCAAAAAGACTATGACAAACTTGTCTAGATATTCCCTAAATACACCATTCATTACGCACATAAAAATAGCCGGTGCATTTGACAACCCAAATGGCACCACTGTGAATTCATAGTGATCATACCTTATTCTGAATGCGGTCTTACTGATGTCTTCATCCTTTATTCTTACCTGGTGATATACTGATCTAAGATCTATTTTTGAAAATATCTTAGCATCTTTTAACTAGTCAAAGAGATCATCGATCCACGGCAAAGGATACTTGTTCTTAACGGTCACTTTGTTCAACTATCTGAAATCGATGCACAATCTCAGTGTCCCATCCTTCTTCTTCACGAACAGGACCAGGACATCCCAAGGTGACACACTTAGGCATATATACCCCTTCTTCAGCAGCTCTTCAAGCTACAACTGCAGTTCTTTCAGCTCTGACGTACTCATTCTGTAAGGAGCTTTTGACACTGGAGTTGCTCCATGCATCAAGTTTACAGAGAAGTCAATATCTCTTTTCGGGGGTAGTCCTAGTACCTCCTGGAATACATCCTCAAAATCCTTTAATACTGCATGGTCTTCGATCTTTGAGACCTCATCCTTAGATTCTTCTTCCACATGGGCTGCAAATAATTGATAGCCTTTCCTGTAGCACTTCTTCAGCTGCATTGCTGAGATTTCTCTAACAGCAACTGCTCTGGGAATTCCTTGGACTGTCCTCTGATTCCCTTCCTCATCAAAGTAAGTGAATGTCTTGTTACGACAATCTAGGATGGCATGGTGCTGGTCCAACCAATCCATACCAATTAGGCAATCATAAGACCCTAAAGGTAAGATATTCAGGTCTGCCTTAGTACTTAGTCCATTCATGTCCACTGGACATGATTTAACCAATTCTGTAACCTTTCTCTTGGTTTCTGTAGCCAGCTGCACTAACCAAGATTTTCCATGCTTGCTTCTTGGTAAATGCAAACTTTCCACCATTCTAGGATATACATAACTATGACTAGCGCCTGAGTCTATTAAAATAGTAAAGGCATGGTTGTTGATCATACCTTCCACTTCAATCATGTGGGACTGATATTATGCTTGCTTGTTGTCCAAGGCTGCATAGATCCTTGGTGTTCCACTGCCCATGTCCTCCACTGTTTCAGCTTGCTGAACATTGTGGACAGCTCTCACTTTGTCATTTCTATGGGGGCAATCTATGTATGTAAGGTTTCCTTTACAACCCCAACATTCCATAGGTGGTTGTCTTGGCATCTTTCCACCCACTTGAGCCTTCTTGGGCTCTCTAAAAGATAGTTGTCCTTGATGACTGTTTCTAAAAAAGGGTGGCTTAGCTCCCTTCTTCCTTTGATCCATCTTGAAATTCTTCTTGTCTTCCCAAGCCTTCCGGAAAGTAGGCTTTTCATTTTGCTTCTCATACAAACATTTTTCTCTTCTTATAATTTCTTCCATAGTCTTAGGGTCATCATATTGGATCTTGTCATCGATGGAAGGTGGAAGTCCACTTAGATACCTTTGAATTTTGACAGTCTCGTCTTTGATGAACGTAACATACTTCAACAACTCCAAGAACCTTTGCTTGTATTCATCAATGGACATGTTTCCTAGCTTGAGTTTAAAGAACTCTTTCATCTTTCTGTCATAGTATCTTTTAGTCAAGTATTTATTTTCAAAATACTTCTTGAATTCATTCCAAGTAACATATTTCTCTCTAATGTGTGCACCTGCACAAGTTGATCCCACCACATGGATGTCTTTCTTTTCAATTGATACATTGCAATTCTTCCTTCTGCATGAGAGGAATAATTCTGTAGTTGGAAATATTTCCTCATGCCAAGCAACCATGTTTCAGCATCTTCCTCCTTCTTGTGTTCTCCATCAAACGTAGGAGGCTTATTCTTGTTCATTTCTCTCTTTAGTTCACCCACTCCAGATCTCCTATGTTTTCTGGTAGGAGATGGGCTTGAACTACTGTGTGCTTCCTTATTGGAATGTTTTGGGGAGTGACGATGATGCATGTTAACGCTTCCCGATCTTCTTTTCTTCTCAAGGGGTCCATGACTCCCTGTTTTGCTTGAATCACCCTCCTTATCCAACTTCTTTTCGAACCTTTCCAGGATTCGCATCAACTTTAGGTTGAATTCACCCTGTTGTTCCTTGGCTTTCATAAGCTTCCTGCTATCTGCTTGGTGAGTTTGGGCATCTTTCTGCAATCTTTCAATGATTTTAATCATACTCCCTTCCTTATCTATCTCTTCTCCATGCCCATTGGGGTTCAAGCCTTCTACTCCCAAATGGACATCCATCCCTTTAGCTTCATTCTCTGAGTTGGAATCATTTTGTGCCTCCTCCATTCCTCTGCACTTAGTGTCAATTTACTTTGGTCCTGACACTCATGGAACTCTGCAAACACAACGTGCAGACAATCGTAATTTTCCAGGCCATCATTCCTTAACAAATCCCACGGAATTCATAAACCAAATTTGATTATAGAAAACATTCAAATTTCATGAATTTTTTCTAGCTCTGCTTGGCTCTGTGAAAATTTCAGGCCTTAGCCCCTTTTCTCTTAGCCCCAACCCCTACGACCACGAGCTGTGACCAAGCGCTATATCAATAGGCACTTAATCAGCACTTTGGGTTACGAAGTCTTCATAATACATCACCACAGACTCTTAGAGTTCCAAATTAAAGAACTTGTGAAGTAGGGTGGATCAACGGTCCATTTCTACCCAGCATCCAATGATTGACACTTGTTGTGGAACTTTTGTCATTGAATATTCGGGACTTCAGAGCTTCAGAACTTTAGGTTCTAGAAGCTTTCATGCTTGCTTCCTTCCAATCTCGCAATTTCTGAACTTCTAACTTCTCTATCCTCCGGGACCACATAGTACAATTGTCACCAACTAAGGCAATGGCACGTGGTATGCCTAGGAAGGTCCACATCACCCAGGCGACATCACCCGGCTCCACCACATCTACCCTTTCACTTCGAAACTTCAGGTTTCGGGAGTTTTTGCATTAGCACATTCCCCTTCTCCCAATTATCGCAGTTCTGAACTCTCCCTGAATCATCGACAGTCCTTATCTCTCCCGCAACCAACAGTCGAGATATACTTCGTGATTTCTTGCTTTGGAGGTGTTCACCTCTGTTCATTTCCAATCTTCCGATTTCATGAATTTCGAAGGGTTTTCATGACTAACCTGTGCACGACTTCACAAGATCTAATGGTTGGGATCTCCCCTCAGATCTATGGTGTAGATCTCTTCCTGGACCTCGGATCTTCGGATTTCAGAAGTTTGTTCCTCAACACACCTTGCTTCTCCTGATTTTTGAACTCTGAAAGGCTTTCAGGATAACCCTCCTGCACCTTCTCTAGATCTGACGGTCATAAAAGGGTTTCCCTTCCTTCCGAATAGATCCTACGACCCACATTACTTTGTGGCCCAATACCACTTCTATTGTGGTTTTATGACACCGCTACTCCTTATGAACTTCGTAACACAGCCAAGGTAACTTCTTGGCACTAAGGAAGGTTCTGAGGTCCGAAATTAGTCCTCCAAACACAACTTCTTCTTGAAACTTTGGGTCCAATGACCAATTATCCAACCCATCGAGGCTCAGCGTTGAAACCTTGGCTCTGATACCAATTTGTATCATCCCCAGCCACCAACAGGTTGGGAAATGCTACCACGTGGAAATACATACGTACATACATCTAACATGCATTTTAATTGAATTAAAACACTTAATCACAATAATCACAGAATTACTGCTACCATACAGAATCAATGGAATTAACAACAATTCATACATGCAACAGAATACATGAAAACATACAAGCATCACAAAACATGCATAAAATACATAATTAAGCACAACAATGATACTTATCTTTTATCTGGAGTAAATCCACCAACTGCGTGTAGACCTTCCACGAACCTCCCAACCTTCGACCACATTTCTCATCACTCTCAGTAGTAGGTCACCCCCGAGCTAGGACTAAGCTCCACTGGGCAAGGAAATCCTAGGATAGGCAAGGTCAACAGGAAGACACACAGTTTATGAAGAAGAATTCTCTCCCAGGATCCTTCTTACGCCCACTACTCACAGACTCTCATTCCCCACATGCCTATCCGACCCCAAGAGTATACACCTTCACTATCACACAGTCCATCGGATGATTCACCTCCCTTGCCTTGGGCTTCAACAACAGGCTAGACCAGAATTATCATATCTCCATAGCTGGTGTTGGACTCTCTCTAGGAGAAAACAAATTCCCAGCAAACTCTCTCACCTGGAGAGAGCTTCCCATGGGCCTGACAACCTGTCTCTTCAACCACAACCACCTACCTCACCTGGAAAGAGTGTTGCACACGGGCCTGACAACCTGCTTCTTCAACTCCGTTCCCGCACAAGGAGGACAACAGCAAGGCTCAGCAAGGAACAAACGACGACAGCAAGCCACACTCAGCCAAGGGACTGCATGGCCACAACAGCCAACAACTATGACACACATGAAACATACAAGTACGAGATGCTCAGGCTTCATAGAAGACGTGGATCAGTCATCATTTCTCCCTGGGTTCACAGGACACACAGGTCGGTTTTTCCCCCTTCTCGTGAGTGGTTTCTCGGGTGACCGCAAATGTACAGAGGTCGATGACAGAGACCAATCAGTTCAGATGGAGAATGGGCAAATGGTCGCACAAACAACCTTCACTACGTGCGGTTATGCAGATGCAGACGCAAAGCCAAAAATGAGTTCCAGTGGAGGATGGAAGGATGGCCAACGAACTTAGGTGAAGGATGACAGAATGGAGAGCCAACCCCCAACACGAAGTGACTCTTAGGTTTTTGTTGCATGAGCCTAGGCCAACACCTATCTTCCTAGAGCTGCATGCACTCCACTTCTCATACGTTCCTTTTCCAGGAACTTAGGATAACACTTGATCAATTTTCTACCTTAGCCTTTTAGGAAATAATAATAAATTATTACCCCCTTTAGAGGTAAACCCCCTACCTTAGCCCCTAGGCCCAAACCTTCAACCCCCTTTCCCTTACCCAGCCTTGTGGAAGCTTAGTCCCCCATCACTCTTTCTTCGTGGTCGGTCTGAACGCAGTGATGTTTATATATTAAAAAAGTGCATAATTACATGTACAAAAACAGTCTCCTGGCCTTTAACACCTAGGCTCTCCGACCTACTTACACATAAGCTTACCATCTTACAATTGCTCAGTTCACCAACCTATAAACATGATTACAATTCATAATATAATTGGGGCACGTCCTTGGGGTATTACACTTTATGCCATAAAATAGGCCACCTGAGAAGTGACTGTCAGGGTTTTTCGGAGGAGGAGGAATTGGAAAAATATCGACTCAGGAAGGAATACTGTTGTGATTCGTCGAGTGTTGACTCCTTCGATCAAGCCGCTGCCAGTACTAGTTTTGTGGATCCTCCAAGTCAAGCAGTTACAGACACTGTCACAGGTAAGTTAAAATCACTCTTTCCTTCTTTCTATTTTACACTATGGGCATGGTAAAGGGATTCCATGGACACCCTCACTCCTTCGGCGACTGGTTTTGCATACTCCCGGACTTTTCCCCCGACAAAAAATAGGGAAGGTTCCTCCTCTTGTGAGACTGTCCCCCAGTCCTATGTGAGGGACAAGTATTAGTGTAACTTGGATAAGGTGAACTCCTCCCCAAAAGGGGTGAGAGTAAACTATGTCTCTCCTTCCGGTAACTCATCTCCTTCTGGGGGTTTACGGACTGTGGATGTTGTGGACACTCCGAGGTTTAGGGGTGTAACAAGTGAGGCAGCAAGGGATTGTTTTATTTTTTTGGGTTACAGAGATTCGAAGCCCGGTGAGTGCTCCCTAGGGAAGACCCTGGAGTCCCTAGTTCTGTTGCACAGAGAGGTTGACACTCCTCTCTCGATCCCCACCTATCAAGGGAGGAATATTTTAAAGACTAAGGTTTTTGGCCTCTTTGGGCAGTTAGAAAAGTCTGGGGGGGATCTGGGTTCTGACTTCTCCTGGTCAAAGGGTCTAGGTTTTGAGACCTCCCCCATTAAAACGAGGAGTGCACATAAAAAATCCATTGGTTCACTTTCTATATCTATTTCTCTTACTACATATGTTACCGACAATGGGGTGCTTAGAGGCATGAAAGCCCTTGCTAGGGCTAAACCATGATTTTGATATCCCTAAATCTCAGAGGGGTGGAGGGGACCCTGAAAGTGGCCTCCATGCACAGATTGTTGCGTAAGACAAATCCTGATATCATTTTCTTACAGGAAACACTTGTGGATGAACAGAAAGCATAAATGATTTTAGGGGCGAAATTAAGGGGCCTCCAATTTTTTATTGGGCAATTTTTTTGTATTAGAGTGATTTTTTTTAAATTATATCATTAGCCCGTAATTTATTTTAGGGGAAAAATCATGTATAGAGCTAGCCCGTGTTTTTAGGAGAGATAGAGAAAAAAAATTGTATTTCGCCCCTAAAATTTGGAGGGACAAGCTTCCATTAGCCAAATTTCTAGAAGTATGGGAATTTCTAATAGCTTCTTCACCCTGCCATTTGGTAAAATCGGGGTTTATGGTTTAATTTGCCTCGATTTTGTGGTATGGGCACTAGGTAGCTACAATATTCCCTTTGCCTAGTTTCCAAAGAACAAGGATATTTCTGAGAGCATTTTGGCCCTCCCACCTAGTATAAATTGTATGGGATCTGCCCATATATGCATTGGGTTCAAACCAATGCTTTGTTACTTGTCTGGTTCGTGATAACTACAAAGTCTAGTGAGTGAAAGGTTCTTCTTTATACCATCCTGAAAAACTCTAATTCCTTGGGGCCCGGTTTACCTTTCATATCTTGAATCTTTGTGCGTATTTCCCCTCGATGGAACGGAAAAAAAGGGCAAGAGATTCCAGTGGTGGAGCTGCGTGTTTAGAACAGCAGAATCAGAATTTGTTAAGGTTATCCCAACCTGCTCGGAAGGTGTTGCGCAAGGCTTTAGTGGTGAATAATTACCATGGTTTTTGTTCGTCTTGATAGGTATTTACCTGGTCCTTCATCTGAGTGTGTTTCCTCATAGCAAAGAATTATGAATCATATTGGTAAAATTAGAACAATGATCTGTTTTGTAACTTGACAGTTAGTTCATGGATTTAATATTCTAAAATCTCAAAGGTTTAGTTTAAAGGAAACTTGCACTTATTATGTATCTTATTGAATGCTTTATCTCAAAAGGAAATCACTTACAGAACTTAGAAATTCAATGTATTTAATCAAACAATGATACATTTGAATGAAATTTATGCAATTGATCTGGAGCCCTGTACTGCTGCAATTACTATACTGTATGCTCAAGGAAATACAAATCCTCCATGTTAATTAATGTTAGTCTCCACAGTCTACATATTGCCATGCATTAAAAAAAGCTAGAGACATCAAAAGAGAGTCTAAATTCATTGAAATCGCATAATCCTCTCTACTTATTCACAGAACAACTCAATTGTGTACTTGCATTCAGAGAATGAAAGGTGCTTTATAGCCACAGTTGGGGAGCATGCCCATTACCTCATGTTTCATGTTACATTCCAACCAACCAAGGAATTGAACATTAAAACACACCAGTTTCCAATCTCCAATACCTTTGTTGATTATGTACATGCAGAGGCAGTTAGGGCAACAACTAAAGCAGTTGTTGTGTTGTTCTACTCACTACAAATAGATCCTAACATTTTATAGCCATGCCTACATTCTCCAGTCCAATCTTCACTACTCCTTTAGGGTTCCTTTGTTCTCAATCACACTCCACATTTATATCATGTATTACATCATTCAGACATGAACAAGAACCAGATGATTGGCTAGTTTGGCCATGCATTCAGCTCCAAGACTCCATGTGATGGCACAAAGCCTTACCCCAACTTCAGCAGAGAGGAATCTTCATCTTGTTGGTGATTTACTGGAGGGAAAAGGAATCCTAATCTTTCCACACTTGATTTGGGATTAGTTCATCTAATTTGGTTTAGGAGACATCAGACTTTCTACTTCTAGTGAATCCAGGCTAATGTTTTCAATAGCCTTTTAACAAAGTTGTTCAAGAGGTGAAAATGGTCATTTCTTTGTCTTAAGCTATCAGCAACATACAAGCTCAAGTTCAACATCGGAATGATGTAATACAAGATATAAACATATATATATATATATATATATATATTGCCAACTTACTCAAGTTGACTGAGACAACTCACTTTTCTTCTTCCATTTCCAACCATGTAGTTCTCATCATGTTGCAAACTGGACATGACTCTTCCCAAACCTTGGGAAATATTCAGCATGAAACAAGAAAAGTGTTATTGTTGGAACTGCTCCAAGACTCCACGGTGTTGCTTAAACTGGTACTGTCATTAAGAAAAGGCTTGGAAGTTGATTTATTTTCCATCTCTATGAAATTATTTTGGAAAGGCTTCAAACTACATTCCTCGTACCATGAAAATGTTCAATCATCAAAATAGGCCACCTATATGATCCTTATTACAACATATTTTCACAAATTATGATGTGATTGAAGGATCTCAAAGATAACTAGGGAACCATAGGTGCTACATTACATTAGCCCATATTAAATTCCCAAAAGAAAATTGATGCTCCACGGGGATGAAATTATAAGAACCTACTAGCTCTACAAGAGTAATTGGCATAGAATGTTTTTCATCACCAAAAATGTTGTTTTCTATAAATTGGATAAAATGTCTTTGTGTCTTTCCACTTATACCGACATAGATGGATTCTCTGTAGTGTTAACTTCTTCTCAGTCATAGGTAAGAATTCCCGTAGATGAGGATGATTACTATGTTTCCTACTAGTATCCTTACTTTCATATACCCATTTTCCATGTTTGAAAATATATATATATATATATATAATTTTCCCCTCCTATAGGCAAGACTGCAAGCATCAAGAGTTGCATTCATTAAGGTTATTATACACTCTTAACTCCTACAATTGTTCTAACAATCTCTTACACCTTCTTTCTTATTTCCTGAAAAACATCTATTCCAAACTTCACCTCATCAAAATTTTGATTGAGGTTTGCACTCTTACCAACTCTAGTGTTCCCAAGTACCATAATTGTACAGGTGAACATTGAAATCAAGGCCTTCCTACCCAACTACTTCTTTCTTTTCTACAATTGCACTAGCTCTATCAAAGGTAAGGGCTTCGGTTTTGCTAGAATTTCTACTTCCTCTTAGTTGTTGAACCAAAACAAACTTGTACAAGTGATCCAGATGAATTTCGGTGGCCACCGACCTTTTCCAACTGGCTCAAAACAATTTTCTGGCAATTTGGGTAATTTATTATTTTTAGCAGTTTTCACTTCCGGAGCCGTTTTGAGGCCCTAAACGGTATTTTTTGGGAAAACAGGTTTGCAATATCTAATTTCCTTCAATATTGCACCTAAAATGAATATCCTCGATGATACCTTTCCAACGGGCTATCATACACCTAAAATGGAGATCGTATGCAAACGTTACAACCCCGGGAAGTTGATGTACTAACTTACCCAAACGGGGCCTACATAACTTTTGGTGCTTCATCTCCTACGGTTAGGTTTTTGGATGTCTAGGGTTTTTGACATTCTTGCTTATTGTAAAAAGGTCTTCAGAGCCTCATTGTAATCATATTCTTGCGAATGAGTGCATTCGTCACATCTCTTCTCAGAGATAAGCCACCACCATTCCAGCAAGCTTGTTTCCGCTGCATTTTACAGTTTTCAGCTTATTTCGTTATTGAATAGAAAACCAGTTTTATTGTATCTCTGTTATTTTGTGTTAAGCACCTGTTAATAATCTGTATTCATTTCATTCTGCTCATAAAATCTCGATCAGTGGTATCAGAGCGGTCTGCTCTTTGTCATCTTAATGCATGTCCCCAACGAGGTCAGAGTACAAAGAGTTGGCTCTCGAGCTTGTTTCTCTTGAGGAAAAAATATCTCGCACACCCAAGCAACCTCACATGGAAGGAGAAAATAAATATGATGGGACAGGAGATCCTTTCAAACTGTTGATTGAGGAAGCCCTCATGCAACAGAGGAACGAGATGATGGATAGTTTCACGTAAATCCTTCGGCAACTACCAACAGGCGATGCATCTTCTTCGAACGGAGGCGCTGCCCCCTTCAAGGTACAAATAAACTTTGATATTTCTATATTTGAAGGTCAGATAGATGTATATGT
Organism: Picea mariana; assembly: GCA_032191745.1. NCBI lineage: Eukaryota > Viridiplantae > Streptophyta > Pinopsida > Pinales > Pinaceae > Picea > Picea mariana. Next base: position 1,392 of record JASDQU010098337.1, on the reverse strand, counting down.
TGTAGACAAGTGGTTGAATCTACTAGAAGGGTATTTTTCTATCCATGACTTTTCGAATAGAGAAAATATTACTTTTGCGCTCCTCAAATTCGTTCCCCATGTTAAAGATTGGTGGGAAACTTTCTGTGAGCAAAAGGAAACAGAGGAACCCTCATTATTTTCAGTCACAACCACCTGGGAATCCTTCAGGGATGCTATCAAGGAACAACACTACCCTGTCCGAAGTTATAATGACCTGTATACCAAATGGACCACACTGTGGCAAGAAAGAGACCAAGTAGTGCCAGATTTCACAAATATATTCCATACCTTGTGCACCAAGCTAGGTATCAAAGATTCAGAGTGACATATGGTGCTCAAGTATCATGGTGCTCTGCATAGATACATTCAGACTGAAATGGAACTTATGGACATCTCATCCTTGGGTGTGGCCTACCGATATGCCATCAAAATTGAGCAAAAGCTCAAACAAGAGACGCGGCAATTTGGGCCTGGGAACCCCTCACAACAAAAGCTAGGAAAGGGCAACCCCAGCCCACAAAACAAAGGAAAGAGAAAAGATGGATAGTATCAGGACAACCAATCCAATCCACAAGCAAAACAGGACACTGGAAAGACAAAGAAAGATACCAGTAAGTGGTGTGACTTCCATAAGAGCCCTTGGCATAACACTATTGATTGTCACTCAAAGTAGTCCCTGGTGGCCAAAGTGAAAGCCTCTTAATCAGATGTGGATTATGACTCTGAGCCAGAACCAGAAAGGGGAAGATAGATCATTGATGTGGAACCCAGTGCCACTGTTTCTACCACCAAGCTCCAACCTAGTGAACCAGATGAGCCAGAAGAAGGAGAGCATCTCTTCCATTCACAGATGTGGGTA
>JASDQU010098336.1:0-21442 GCA_032191745.1 Picea mariana | reverse complement strand
TGTTCGTATCTTCATTTGTCCGCAGACCTCAACGAGGAGCAAAGGATTGGAGCGCAATTCAGAGCGTGCAGGGACAAACGTCAGTTAAAAGGTACTTCTGTTACTCTTCCTTCTCATGCATTAGGATTAGATAGATTCGAAAGAAATTCAGTGTCCATGATAAGCACTTTTCTGTCTAGGGTTAAGGTCAAGCCTTAGAGGTCAATCTACTTGTCCGCAGGCAGATTTTCCTACAACATCGGCCTAGTGTGTCTCCTTGAGGATCACCAACCTTATTTGTAAAGAAGAAGGATGGCACACTCAAGTTGTGCATAGACTATATGAAACTCAATAAAATGACAATTAAGAACAAGTACCCCATGCCTAGGATTGATGAATTATTTGACCAATTAAAGGTGCTACCATCTTTTCCAAGATTGATATGATATCTAGATGTCATCAAGTTCAAATCAAGGATGAGGACATCTATAAAACTGCCTTTAGGACAAGGAACATACTCTATGAATTTGTGGTGGTTCCATTTGGTCTCACCAATGCACCAACCACTTTCATGTGTTTGATGAACAATGTATTCAACAAGTTCTTGGACATATTTGTATTAGTTTTTATTGATGACATACTAGTTTATTCAAGGACTAAGGAAGAGCATGAAGAACACCTAAAGTTAGTACTCCAAGTACTAAGAGAGCACAAGCTATATGCTAAGATTAGCAAGTGCGACTTCTTCCAAAGGAAAGTCCAGTATTTAGGCCATGTTATCTCCGAGAAAGGGGTAGCAGTTGACCCTGATAAGATCAAATCCATTATAGATTTCCCCACACCCAGGGATGTCATTGACATTAGATCCTTCATGGGCTTAGCAAGATACTATAAGAGATTCATACAAGTATTTTATAATATTTTTCATCCAATCACTTCACTACAGAGAAAGGGGGTGAAATTTATTTGGATAGAAAAATGTGGGAAATTTCCAACAACTGAAACACCTCTTAACACATGCCCCCATACTAAAAATTGCAGAACCAAACAAGGAATAACTGGTGTGCACTGATTCCTTCAAATATGGACTCAGATGAGTCCTCATGAAAGAGGGACATGTAATATGCTATGGATATAGAAAATTGAGTAAACATGAAATAAATGATCTAACCCATGACTTGGAGCTAGCTGCCATAGTGTACGCTTTGAAAATGTGGAGGCATTACCTCCTAGGAAAAAGGTTTGCCTTCATGAATGACCATAATGGGTTGAGGCATTTATTTTACCAGCCCAAGCTAAATGCTAGGCAAGCTAGGTGGATGTTTCTTATAAGTGATTTTGACTTTGAAATCAAACACATCAAAGGAAAATAAAATTGAGTGGATTATGCTCTCAGTAGAAGTATGAAATTAATTCATTTAGCATCCATGAGTACTTGTGATACAAATCTCAAGAAAAGAGTTAAAAGTGCACATGAGGTAGATGATTTATTCAAAACCATGAAGATACACCTAGATAAAGAGCTCACTAAACGGAAGTATGCAGGTTATCAATTGACAAGTGATGGCCTACTAACAATGTACAAAGGGAGGTTGTATATCCCAACTTGTGGCAATTTGAAAAAGTTCATATTGGATGAACTGCACAAAAGACCATATGTTGGTCACCCTAGTTATCATGAGATGATTACAACCATTATGAATTTTTTTTATTGGCCAAGAATGAAAAAGGACACAACTGATTATCTGGCTAAATTTTTAGAGTGCCAAAAGGTCAAGGTAGAACACCAACACCCAGTGGGGATGGTGGAACCCCTTCCTATTCCAGAATGGAAATGGGAAACCATTTCCATGGACTTCATCACTGGACTACCCAAAACAACCAAAAAAAATGATTCCATCATGGTAGTTGTGGATAAATTGAGAAAGGTTGTCCACTTCATCCCGGTAAAGTCAACTTGCAAGGCAATAAACATTGCCAACATCTTCATGAAAGAAATATTCAGACTGCATGGTATTCCCGAGGAAATTATATCTGATAGGGATGCCAAATTCACCTTGGAATTTTGGAAGGCCTTTTTCACTGGCTATGGAACACAAATACTATTTAGTACAACCTACCACCCTCAAACTAATGGAAAAACAAAGAGGGTTAACCGAATATTAGAAGACATGTGAAGGATGCATGTAATGCATCAACCCAGGAAATGGGAAGAGTATCTACCCCTGGTATAATTTTCCTACAATAATGGATACTGATAATCCTTGAAAATAACCCCTTTTGAGGCCCTATATGGAAAAAAATGCAATATTTCAATCAACTGGGATAATCCAATAGACATGGTTACCCTTGGGCCTGGAATGTTAATGGAACTAGAACAACAAATGAACCAGATAAAGAGAAATATGAAGGTGGCCTAAGACCGACATAAGAGTTATGCAGATAACAAAATAAGTCATAAAGATTTTAAAATAGGAGATCATGTGTATCTACGAATAAAACCAAGGAGAATCTCCTTAAGAATGGGAGTGTGTGCTAAGATAACGCCCATATTTTGTGGCCATTTTGAAAGTCTGGACAGAGTGGGACCTGTAGCCTATAAAATGGCCTTTCCTCCCACAGTGAAGGAACATAATGTGTTCCATGTTTCCTTATTAAATAAATATATACACGATTCTAATCACATAAGTCATTGGTTTGTGATACAAGTTGAGCCGGAGGGAGAGTCCCAACCAGAGCCGCAGTGTATCCTAAACAAGAGAGAGATATATCCCAGGAAACATAACCATTTCCCAGGTCAAGGTGCAATGGAAACAATTTTTTCTCGATGAAGCGTCTTGGGAAATGGAGGATGCCATGAAATAAGCATACCCTTTTTTGTTCACTGCTGAATATGGATTTTTTTTGCATTGAATAGAACATCGAGGGCGGTGTTACTTTAAGGGGGACGAGATTGTAACACCCCTGTTTCCCCCAAATTGTAATTACAAGTGTTAGTATTCAAAACAATAATCCAACCCATGGGTGATTAAGGAAAAACAATGGACCTTGATAGATTTTGTAATATATATATATATATACGTTTGGTTTTTAATAAAATAGAGAATGTTGAGTTACCACTGAAGGGATCTCCTTCACAGGTTACGATGTCATGAGAGGAGTGGGATAGAGGGAGGCCATCACTGTTTTGACTGAATCTTCCAAGAAGTACCCTGTGTAATTAAAATGATATGGATTTGAACTATCCTCACCCCTAGAAACTGACTATCAGTCAAAATAGTAATTGGAATAGTTCTTGAAGGAGTTAAGAATGAATGGGAAAATACCTTCCAGAAGTTTCTGGCACGATCAATGAGGTCCCGAGGGAAGAAGACGATAAGAAAAGTGGAAGATCAAGGGCATGAGGACTTATAAGAGAAACATATTTTGGAAATCCTCTCGTGACATCGTATCGTAGCTCGGGGGTGGCTGGTTGTAATAAAGTATAACACAACCTTGCCTACAATTGGGTGGAGAGATATTCTCTCTACAACAATACTCAACATATCTCAATTTTCTGTAGATAAGTGTCTCGTCCACCTCTGTGTATTGACATGATTATGTGTATGGTTAAATGAACATTATAATATTTAGATGTGACCATTTGGTCTGCAAATCAAATTGTGTATTCTTGAGACACCATAAATTGCATATAATGTTTAATTTAGTGAAGAGTTTTACATTATTGCTTGTGAATACTTCATGTCTTATGATAATTATTTATGAATGTATGCCTATGAATAAAGTTGTGTGCCTGGTGTATAGGAAAGGATACAAATATTTATGACTATTATGCATGTGTATAATTCAAGGTCTTTGTACTAACCTGAGGGGAGAGATGAACCTACTCACTGTGTGTATTGTTTTAATCCTATGGAATATGCATGTACTCTCATGCACACACACACACACACACACAAACATACACACACATATATAACCCATGCGCCATGATGTTGGACTGCCTGACCTCAACCAATCTTTCAAAGAATAGGGTACTGTGAAGAATCCCTAAGGAAACCATGGAGTACCTTGGTCAAGCGAGAGAACCCTCAAGGCTTGGTGAGACTTGAGAAGGACTCGAAGAAACGTATCCAAGAAATGGCTAAGTCCATGCTTGAACTGTTAAGTTAGTGGAGAAACCCTAATTTGTTTCAGAAGAATTGTGACCGTGGATTTGACACGATCAATAAAATCAGGCCCTTTATCGGGACATGGTCAAGATGTGACCTCGAACGTCGATTGGGATGAAGGGAAATACCCTGACCCTTCATATGTGCTAAGAAAAAATCCCTACTTCAAAATTAACAAAGGCCATTGATCTGTCGGGGAGTGAACATGGACAATCTTGGACTGTTGGGTCCATAGAAAGTACACGGTTGTAGCCTCCTGGTCACAATGAACTTGGAATCCTGAGGGATGATCTAGACTGTCCATCAGGGTGTGGCCTATTAACTAGCCTTGCCTAATCCTTGAGGCATATGCAAGATGTGTTTCACGTCTTTGTTTGAGAGATTATGTTAGTGATCCTACACATGTTTTGACTTGAGTACCTTGTAGGTATCGAATGAGGGTGTGCTCATGGATGAGCTAGTCCGCATCCTGGACCATAGAATTTGACAACTACGACGTCAAATAGTATATCAGGCCAAGGTCTAGTGGGACAACTATATTCCACACTCGGTGACCTTGGAGGACGCATATGATATGCGCCAATGGTTTCCATTTTTGTTTCATAGATAGAATAGTGATACTATGATACACTTTATTTCAACACTTATGTACTGTAAAACTTCGATACGAAGTTTATACCAAGAGGGGGTGTATGTAACATCCCGCTCTTGCATGCACTGAGCGAACTTATTCTTTGAGGACACTTTCTTGCAAGTGATCCAGATTATTATGCTATTGGACGTTTGATTATGATTATGAGGCATTATGGATATGATGATATGTTATTTTGTTGTATTGACATAGACAGGTGCTATTGACTGGGTTCTCGTGAGTGTGCAGGACTTTGGCAATTAGGGATGATGAGGCATTGATGAAACCCCTTAGACTCTGGATCGAGTCAGGGACTGGACTATTGGGCTTGAATATTGTTGATGTGACATATAAACATATGATTAGATGTTATGATGATTGATTATTATTGCTGACATGATTTGATGATGGATGCGGGCTGACGATAGCTTTCCGACCAGACTCACATGTGGAGTAGAGGGGTCACGCACAACAATCGTAGAATTTTAGGGAGAGGTGTGGGAAAAACCTTTCCACAACCTACTAGCACTCCCCCCGTGGCTCGAACTGTAGGTTAATGATTACCTATTTCGAGAAGACCCACGATGTCATGAGGGAAGACTGTGACAGTCACTCACGATGATTCTAAGGGGTGCGCAATAAGGTAGGGGCATTATTCCTTAGAGGCCCTTAGTCTCCCACAATATCACCTGGTGGAGTATTGAGTCTAGGGGTTCTTGATGTCTACCAAGTCATTCAAGAGGTGAGTGGCACCCTTGGATCATGTAGTGCGTCCTGAAAGGAACGTCGCGTAAGGAAAACGGAAAGAGGTGAGTGGCACCCTTGGAGCACCTAGTGTGTCTTGAAGGGAATGTCATGATTTCAACGGGTAAGTGAATAAACCTAGTCGATCTTAAAATGAATAATGTGATAAGTAATATTTAAAAACAATTTCCCTAATAAAAATGTCGCCCAACATAGTAAAATTAAAATCTAGGTCTAAGTAACACATGTGGTCAAAAATAATAATCATAATTAAACATGTAACAAGAAGGGGGTAAGAAATTCAATTAAATTATTAAAATCAAATTATAATGGGGGATTAAAAGTTTAAAAGGGAAATGATTGTTTTATCTACATATGCTAATTTAATTTTTAATTAAAAAAAAGAAGGGGTAAATGGTTGTTTTTCTACACTTGCTAAATTGAGTTTTAGTTAAAAAGGGAAAAGAGGGAAACTTAAAAGAAATAGGAAACTAAAGGAAAAAGGATAAACATAAAGAAAAGGGGAAACATAATGAAAAAGTTGAATGTCTAACTTAGTAAGGAATCTTGCCTTGGGAACTTGTTATTTTTTAACTCAACTAGGAATTTAGTAAGGTGTAAGTCATATAAGATTTGTAAGGGAATATTGGTACACCAAGGAGTGTTTTTAGGAATTCTTTTAGGCGGGTGAGGGAAATAGGAATAATTAAATAATTAATGAAATTAATTTTCTGGTGCAACTAGGGGGATGGGTGACATGTGTATGATGGAGGTTTTTTTCTGATTAAATTAATGAAAAAGAAATTAAATGGGAATTGGGAAAGAAATCACTTAAAAAATATATAAAAAGGATGGAGGAGGAGGAGTATGGATCTCATCTTTATGTGTAACGTTACGCTGCTGAATTTTTGTCTTGACTGAACTTATCTTGTGGGAGTTGGGATACCTAGCTCGGGTAACGAGTGGTAGATCGACCTTGCGAGGCAAGATGGGTGCTAGTGGTTCTCTCGTATTGTGTGTGTAGCCCCTTTGTGTTTCAAGGGGAATAATATTACCCTTAGCATTGGATGGGAGGTACCGTTGAGGTCACATTGATCGGTAAGCGAGAGCTGGACGGAGCACATGCGAGACAACGACTCAGAGCTGTCGCATTTGGCTACGGTACGCATGTGTTTATTTTTGAATGGTAGATTAATATTGTTCCTGCACTTTCTTTACTGTACTCTATTGTGTAAAGAATTGTGTTTTACTCAGTGTTTTATAATCAAATAACTTAAAGTCATCCCAGCCTTATGTGCATTGCATTTTGAATGGATTTCCCTTGGTGAACCCAACTTTTGATTTCAATGACTTCTCTATGTGGGTTTTATTGATTATTATGAAGAGATTATGTTTTTATCTTTCGTCCCTTATCCCTTTAGTCATCAGTACATGCCTGAGCATTCGTCCAGGAGACAAATCGACGGTCGTCACTTCGTTGTTTAAACACCTATAGATTCTAATGCCCTTCTTTTCTATGCATGGATGGTGAGTGAATGATAAATTTTTCCCAGCCGTCTATCCCTTACTTCTCTCTTCGTTTTCTCTTATGATTAACCCCTGATATTTGTGCTTTCTTGTGAATGAGTATCCTTGCCTTTGATTGATTCATTGTTGAACGATTGGTCCTTTCGCCTTCTTCATTGATTATCTCTGCATTCCTTTGAGTGATTACCTCTGCCTTTCCTTGAATGATAAACTCTGTGTCTCTTGGAATGTTTAAGCTCTATGTTTGAATGATTAATATTGAAGGAGTAATCTATGAATAAATGATTTTTCCCATATTCTTTTACCAAATCGTTTTTGACATAACATCACTGTGTTTTATGACTGGGTGTGAAAGCATTGATTTGTCTGCATCTTGAATGGCAACGAATCCCCCTTTTGATTGAATGAGAGCTAACTTATATATCGAATGACTGGGATATTGTATACATTTTTACACAACAAATCTATACATAGCAAATCTATTCACAGCGAATCTATACCTTCACAAATCTTTGCATATTAATTTGGGAATCCTGGATTGATTTTTACATAGCGATTTTATTCCAGTGGTGATTTTATCCCAGCGATTTTATTCCAGTAATGAAAATAACCAGCGATCTAATATGGTTGGACAACGAATTATATATATGCGAATTTAATATCTATGGACAACCAATTTACCCATTTAGTGACTGTGGATTCACCATTCTTTTGACTGCAAATTTACCCATTTATTGACTGTGAGTTTACCATTCATTAGACTATGAATTACTAAATTATTTGACTGCGAATATACCTTTTTATTGAATACGATTTTTATGATAAAACTCAGCGAAATTTTGTGTTAAAACTCAATGAATTTGAATGATAAAGTGTAGCGAATTGTTTGGCAGCAAATGATGAAACCTAGCTAATTGTTGACAGTGATTGATAATGGACAATGAATTGTTTTTTGCTGTGTATGTTGTGTATGACATCGATTACCTTTTGAATAATACTGATTAACAAACAAATGTTTAATAAGGGATATCGATATTGATGGTTGCCACATAATTTCTTAATACTACTTACACAACATTTATGATTATATATGTTCATATTTATAGTGTTTGATGTCTTTCCATATAGATCTCGTCTTGATACTCTATAATAGGCAAATAGATATCATGGTGTAAATATGAAAATATACAACAACATGACAATATTAATGACAAAAGATGTAACTTTTAACAAAACATAAAAACCACAATAGTTAACATTCATCGTCCATATAGCTGGCACACTTTTGTTTTCATCGTCTATATGGTTGGAACACTTTTGTTGTTTAGCGATGTTATTTTTCCACTGAATGTTGCATCATTTTTAAACATGAGTAGCATAACTGCATTATTAAAAAGTGGTTGAAATATGAGTAAATAGTTCAACTTCTTGATTTTCTCTATGCTTAGATCGTTGCTACCAACATGGCCGATCCGGGTAAACCGATCTTTAATTACAACAGTCACTATTCAACCAAACCTGGAGGAAATATTTCCTGAAGACTACAATCTCTTTATGTTTTAAATTGTTGTCATCGGCTTCAAGTTATGAATTTTTAATCCAAGGGTTAATTATCGTTTGGAATTTGAATGGCTAAACTTAATGCATCTATGGATTTTAGATAAACGATCTTGTTTGCAGGTTGAGATGTCCATATTAAATTTACCATTGGACGATCGATGAATAACCACTTTCATCAATTACAATTAAGGAAATGTGGAGGTTGGGAATATATAGGGTGCTAAAAAACTCTTAATTATCCTTATCAATAAAACAACATCTAATTACCACCTTCGATATAAGTTATACCCATTATTAAATTGAATGTAACTGCAGGCTCTTGGCATCATACTGCAGGTAGCTATGAGATCTGTCCATGGGATTCATTTTCTTAAATGCACCTGTAGAAGTCTATATAATGTCATTGAAACCTTTAATGTTACCTTTCATCAAATTATAAATAAAATTACACATACACACACACACACACATATATGTGTTGTATGAGAGCCACGACTAAGGCCTAATGAGTCCACATGATTTTCGTAAGGACGTATATCTTTTTATAGAGTCATGATTATCTTCTAACTATTGAGAAGAAGTGGAAGGTGTGGATCAATAGGTGTAAGTTCAGAAACCTTATACTTTATAAATGAATTGGCATATTCATATCATCATTGGAAGAGATTAATGGCATAAGTCGATATTATTTTGCTTAGGATACTAGTAAATGCATGGGTTCTGTAATGGGTATATATCATGCCTTTGAACAGAGAAATATTGATTGAACCTACCAATAAGTGAACATTTGACTTTGCTTTTTAATAGATATGATCATTTGATTAAAAACGTGAAGAGAAAAAACAAATGGTAATGGGAAAGGTAGAATTATGACTTGAGGTATTAACTTTTAGTGGTGGTTAGATTTTTCTTTTAAAAAGAGGTATAGTATCAAGGATACTTTATTAAGATGTTACTTCATTCATTGGATTAAATTTGATTAATTATTTGGGTGTTGATGAACCATGATAATATAAATTATTTTAGGCCTAATCAAAAGTGAAATTATTACTAGATTTCCTTTTGGAATTTAAAACCTTTGAGAATTAATGATTTCAACAAGTGGATAAAAGAATGCAAAAAAAAATTCATTGCTTTGCGTCGCATGTAGTCGTAATGATGATTGGGGTCCTTACAAGTGTGAGTTCACAATTCAATATGTTAATAAAAAAAACAGAAAACCTAGGAATTATATTTACAACCTCTATCTTAGAAAACAAAATCTTCTACTAAGGGAAAAATCATTTTTTCATTTCTAGAGTCTATTTTCCCATTTTGGGAGAATTGTATCGGCAACATTTTATTTTTAAAAATTGATTTCTTCAATCAATAATGAGAGGGATTTTATCCACCTCCAAAAGAGCTTTCCAACACCATATCATTTGCTCAAATCCTTTGTGTATGTTGTCAACAATCTGCATTTTAGTGACTGCATATTCCGTGACTATACAAAATCATGTTCTTACTAGATGGATATCTTATAAATAGAGATGAATATTGAGAAAAAAAATACCCTTTGGTACATCTTGGAATCTAGTTTCTAATGCAACTGAAATTGTTAAAAATGGATAATTGTTGAAAGAGAAATATAAATTTTACCAAAACGTACTCCAAAATCGATGAATTCCCCCCTCAATGTTGTCGTCTACTTGGATTCCAACCAAACAACCTATACAGTCCTTGATCTTACTGCCCATGATTATTCACAAACTGCAAAACTAGTCAGACATGCTTTGATACCACTTGATCTGAGAATTTCTGTGAGATCTTTCTCTACAAAAATTATATGATGAGGATATTTTACTTAAAATCAATTACAAGTGAACACGAGATTTTTTTTTATAAGAATTGTATATGAACCTGATAAAATGTTTCATAATTATGTGCATTTGTGTAATTAAATCTCTACTTAATCAAGCAAGAATGAAATCAAAACTCACACATATAATTTGGCACCCATGTGGTAACATTGTTCATTGGTATCTTCTGGCTACATCTCTTGATCCACTTGGAATACAAATCACTTTATTATCATTACTATAGAAAGGGATGAAACCTTATCAAAAAATGTGGCAATGTATGCTCCATAAAGGGCTGAAAACCCAACGCATCCTTATCTTATACAAAGAGGATTTAAGGCTCTCAGATAAGTGACATTTATTTAGACACTAGAAGGACTAAATTCCTTTCTTCCAATATCTCTTGAGCTCTCTCTCCAAGATCCCTAAAAGGGGTCCATAAAGGGATGAAACCATATATTAGATAAGGATTTTATATAATTTCCTTAACTCCATAATTCATGGAGACAAGATCCACAAGTTTAGGATCTAATAACAACTCAAGGACAAAAATGAGAAAGCATCTCAACCAACCTATGAGACCCTTAAATTCCCCTTGAGATTAGGAAACCACTCGTGATAAAATGAGGAAGAATCCAAAACCAACCTAGGAGACTATCATCCTCTTCTTGAGAATATAAAAACTATATGTGAGGTGGATTCTCACACAAAAGTAATTTCCCTTTTTACAAATTAAATGAAAAATACATGATTAATTCCAATTACTCCAAGTATTAATCAATTTTCCAATTTGAATGAATAATGCATGAGCTTCTCACACTCATTTAAAGCATTGATCATTCCTTTTAAACTTTGTCTCCTATCATCAATCAAATTTTTAATGATCTTTTTCATGGTGTGCAAAGTTTTGAATCCTTGTGTGGAGATCCTCCTAGATCATCTGGGCAACAAGTTATAGTCATATGAAAATTACCCATTTACTCATTTTTGGTACCAAATACTAAAAGTGCCTTCTCCCTTCTCATGTACACATTTAGATACCCAGTTTACCAAAATAAATCCATGGTCGTCTTCTATGGTTTATGATATTTCCATAGACTACTTTTGAACCCTTAACTGACTTCTGAGCAAGGAATTATTCCCTCTAGAAGTAAATTGGTGTCAAAATTCTACCTTGCACTGTTTCAATTGTAACGTTTTCATACGAGCTCTGTTTTACACCTTGAATAGATGGTTGGAAATATATATTAGATTTATTTCATTTAATTTGTAGAGACTATATGTGTTTCCTATGATACTTAAAATCTCAAAAATTCAAACTCCTAAAAACGTTGTTTAAGCCCCCAAAAATTCCCTGTAGGATTACGACCTTCAAAACTACAAAATTTTCACAGAAAATCATTGGTTTGTTGTTGTGACAGACTACCAAATTCACCTACTCTCATCATCAAAAAACATTCCTTCCCTTGCATCCTCCTCTTTTTCCTTTTCTAATCCTACATGCACACCAATTTTGTATTATACACCCATATTCAACATGCACAAGTTCTACACATGCACCACCAATATTTAGCACACGTACCATGCACCAAAATTCAGCCTACACAACTTTTACACCATGCACACATATTCATTATGGGTAAATTTTTCATCATGCACAAATCTTATGTCGTGCAACAATATTCTCCATGTAACACAAGCTCTGCACCACGCAACACCAATATTCAATGCACACACACTGCACACCAATATAATTCCTGCACCAAAACTCTGCACCACACAGTGAAAAAATTAAGTGCACGCACACTCTGCACCAATATTTTTTGTGTATCACAAGATTTATATTGCATAATGATAATATTCAATGCATACACACCACACACCAATATTCAATGTGCACCACCAATTCTACTTGACGTGAAGCAATATTCAACGCGCATGCACTGTGCACTAGTATTATGCATGCACAACAAGATATACATAGAACAACTCAAATAATCATTGTGCACACATGTGCACCAATACTTTTTGTGCACATCACAAGCTATACACTGCGCAACACCAGAATTTAGTGCACACACCTCGCGCACCAATATTTAGCGCACATAAGTCCTTTATTTTCTTAGCTATTTTTTTTTCAAATTTTCATCTTGCAACCATCATGAACATCAAGAAAATGCCCAAATTTCATTTCTAACCTCATTCAGTGACATGGAAATCAAAATGACACCTTCATAACAACCATTCTATGTACAATTTCCCACTTGAAGTTTCTTAGCAATTTGGGGGTCTCACTCATATTTTACTGTTTTCCCCAAATTTGACACAGATCAAATGTAGAGATGACGAATTTTATGAACTTTGTGCTAGTATCTATCCCATACAATTATGGTATTGAACCAGATTCTCTCATACCACAATGTAATGTACCCATCCCTCAAGTTGGGTTACACCACAAAAAAATTCTTCTCTGATACCAACGCTAATTGTGAAACAACTCACTGAAACAATCTATGTGCATGCAACCAACCTTGTGTCTCTCATAGAATGATTTCCTAGCGTGCATAGTGATTTAAGCCTCACGCCATATTTTTTCTTCCAATACTGCTAAAATTTAATAACATGTAACATTTATTAACCATCATGCAATGCACATGCAACATTTATGCAGAACTAACAATAACATACACAACCATGTATAATTATGTACACTTCCAAAAAACAAAATTAAAATAAACATACACATGATAAACAAAATGTGAACACACATAAAATAACACTTATATTTTTCTATAAATCACTAGATTCCTATATACCTTAGACATTCTTCCCAACTGTAGACTATGTTGTTCATACACTCTCAACAACATGTCACCCCTAAGTTGGCGATATGACTCCACCATGGAAAATGATACCTAAGACAAACTAAGGACTGGAAAACAACACATTAAAGAACAATCCTAGGTGCACACTCCAATAATAGTTTCCACCTCACATCCTCTCATTCCCCATATCTTTTTTCACTCAAGTAAATGTACCATCTTCTCTACTCAACAGTCCTNTTTGGAAAATGATACCTAAGACAAACTAAGGACTGGAAAACAACACATTAAAGAACAATCCTAGGTGCACACTCCAATAATAGTTTCCACCTCACATCCTCTCATTCCCCATATCTTTTTTCACTCAAGTAAATGTACCATCTTCTCTACTCAACAGTCCTTTGGGTTGTCCCACTTCTTTTCCAAGGCTTCAACAACAAGCCAACCAGGAAGTTTCAAAGATATATATTTCTTGGAACAAAAGTTTTGTCAAGGAGTTACAACACGCACTAGCCTAACACATAGGAAAAATATTTCTAACAATTCTCTCACCGAGAGGGAATGCCCCAGAGGCTTGAGAACCTGTTTCTTCAACGGAAATCACCAAGGATTTACTAGGTAAGAGCCAACTTCAATTTTTTTTTAAAGTCTCCATCCAAGGTACAAAATATATATGCAATAATGAGTGATTGATTGGAAGAATGATGCTCATTACACTAAGTTCCCCCAAAGTATATTTGCATGTTCCCATCTTAACACTTGTTAGTCTAGAACTTCCTTTGACTCCACTTGGTAATTTTTTCCCTTCACTTAAGAACTTAGGATAAATTATATCATATATATTATGACTCATGAATAATATTATTTTATTTTTTGGCCTAAGCCCCTTGTCTTATCCCCCTTTTCGTATGCCCTTATCCCCCTTTCCCTCTTGTGGATTCCTAGTCCCCCATACTCTTTCGTGTGACTTGGTTTGCAGTAGTGATTTATTTTATTAATAAAAACGAGTGCAATTACATATAAAATTTATTATAATCACTGGCCTAAATCACACAGGCACTCTAGCATCAACACACACACACACAAAGGCACTCTGGCCCAAAACATCCCGAGTCACCAACCTATAAAGCATATGTACATTTACAACTTGGGGTTTGGCCTGGCAGCATTACAATTCAAATTATGGAATTTGTAGTTAGTCACTTAAACTTTGAGAGATTACTGAAGAGTAAATCCCAAGATTTGGTAAATGGTTTTCCATATTTCAAGTGAGAGAATGCTAAATGTGAAGCATGCATTTTTGGTAAGAAAAAGTGAGAAGCTTTTCCAACCAACTCATGACAATAAACAAAGTATTCATGGTTGATTCACAGTGATATGTGTGGTCTAAAGGAAACTTCTTGATTCAGAATGGATCATTATATTATTTTTCATCTATCTCAATACTTTTTGGGTGGAAAAATTGGAGGAATCAACTTCCAAGGCCATTTTGACGACTGGTCCAAATTTGGAAATTTGGGTCCAAACAAATGTTTGAAATATTTCGAAGCCATTCTCAGGAATCAAATGACATTTTTTTTTATCGTCCAAACCTTACTATGGAGAAATATTCTATCTTATACACGTCAATACCTTTCCAACGATGCAAGAATTGCCTCAGTCATAGTTCATATGTGAAATTTATGCCTTATGCAAGTTGACCTACCGTATTGATCACCATGGTGTTAGTGAATTCCATGTCAACACGATTACTTTAACGATGAAAATTTATCTCAAAATGTAGAAACCTTGGCGAATATTACTAGTCCTTAATATGTAAACTATAAAATGTTTGGAGATATTTTTGTAAAAATATTCAAATTTCTAAGGATTTTATATAGTTTCTATAAACTTTGGGCTATTTTAAAGTGAAATAATTTTATTCTATAAAATTTGGGATAAAAATTTTTAGAAAAAATGGAAATTGGTGAATGTAAATTTTGGGGAAAAAGAATGGAAAATTAGCCCATCTGCAAAATTTATCCCCTAAAACCATCTATACATGTCAACCTCCATTACTTAGACATATGGGGCTATCCACATAGTGGATTTTCTAAATCTGTTCTAGAAGGTCCAAAACCTTATCATAATTTAGGGTTGAGGAAGTCAAAACCCTACCTCTAGATGGATATTGGGCTATGTTAAATACTGGGCTGCTAGGAGGAGAAGGGGTTCCACACTATCGCATCATATTTTATTCCATAGTAGAGCAGAAAAATTGGGAGTGAGAAATTACAGAGCACAGCAGAGGGGTTTAATATTTTATAGCATCCTAACATGACACATATCTCAAGTAACTCTATAGAGAGTGCCTTCTCCTTTGTACTTGCATTATTTACATACCGGAGAAAAGATAGAGCATAGCAACCTCACCTTCCAACCGAGTTTTCTACCGTAATGGTTTACTATAGAAAATCTTTGTATTATTCTATGGATGGTGTGTGATTTTATTTTAGTATTCTCTATTTTCTTCATTTTATCCATTTCATGCATAAGAAGAAAATCAGTAACTAAATATTCTTGAATCTAGATAAATTTAACATTCATAGTGTAGATTTCAGTTTAAATTATTAGATTTGTTGTGACAAATTGCTCTAGTGGAATATCCATGATGGTTTACCGATCACATCTTTTGGTGAATGTCAATATTTTATACTTTTCATTGATTGATAAGATAGAATGGACTGGGTGTAGTTTTTAAAGTCAAAGTATGAAGCTTTTGAAAATTTTACAAATTTTCAACACATGGTTGAAAATGCAACTAAAGAAAAAGTTGAAACTTCGAGAATAAATACTGGAGGAGAATTAATTGAAGTGAATTCAATTATTTTTGTTGAGACAATGGAATTTAGAGAAAACTAACAAATACTTATACTCCACAAGAAAATGGAGTTACTGGAAGGATGAATAGAATTCTCATAGAGATGGAAAGGTCTATGTTGTAGTTCAAAGTGTTGAGCACAAAATATTGGGCTGAAGTTGTCCCCATTACATTTTATTAATGAAATTGATCACCTACACCAGTTTTAATGGGGAGACTCCTTATGAATCTTAGTATGGTTTTAAACCTAAGGTAAATAATTTTAGATTTTTTGGCTCAACATGTTATGTTTTAGTCTATAAGGGAAAAATGACTACTTGTTGCAAAATCAAAGTATGAAGTGTATTTTCATTGGATACTTTGATAAGAAGAAAAGGTATCGATTTCTCTTAGATGGTAAATTAATTATCAGTAGAGATGCGATTTTTATGAAATTGGAAGTAACAATTTCTATGATATTAATCATATCCTTAGTCATTTAGAGAATAAAAGACACTAATGGTAAAGTAATGTTAAAAATGAAACCAATGAAACCATATTGGTTTGAAAAAGACTTTTTTTCTTCAGAAGGAAGTTTGTCATCAAGTGGTTCTTTGAATATCAATTCTTTCAATAACAAAATTTCTGCTATAAAAAATTATTCTCCAACACAAGATACTTGATAGGACAATTCAATTGAAGAAATTTCAAAAAAGAAAGATCAACACCATAGGCCAAAGTGGGCCAAACAAATTCTCAAGGATGTGCGTCTCGATGAAAGGAAGAAAAAAAAAACTAATGCTTCTTTCATATCACAATATAGCTTTTCATTATAAACTCATGCTTTCACTGAAACTGCTACTTTTGTTGAAACAATTGAACATAAACAATAGCAGGAAGAAATGATTAATGAATATGATTTGGTATTTGAAAATGGGACTTGGAACTTAGATGATCGTCCCCTTGTTGTTAAACCCATATTTTGCAAATGGGTTTATCAAATAATGTACAAGCCTAATGGTAAAATTGACAACTACAAATATAGATTCATCATTAAAGGAATTTTTTAATAGGAATAAATTTATTATGAAGAAACTTTTTCTCTAACAATGAAATGGAACACAATTAGAATAGTTATCAATTTGGTTGCAAAAAATGGTTGGAAATTACATCAAATAAATTCCAAAAGTGCCTTCTTGAATTGTGATATAAAAGAAGAAGTCTTCATGATTCAACCATAAGGGTTTAAAGTTGAAGGAAAAGAACATAAAGTTTGCAAACTAGTCAATTCTTTATATGGCTTGAAATAAGCTCCTTGATCTTGGTATGAAAAAATGGATGACTATCTACAAAATGTAGGTTTTCAATGGAGTGAATCATATGATACTCTGTATTTATGAATAAGATAAGCACTTTGTGATACTTGTACTATATGTTGATGACTTTATCATAATAAGAGATACTGAAGTTCATATCAAATAGGTTAAGGAAGAACTTCAAGTGGGCTTCAAAATGTCATATTTGGGGCCACTTCAGTATTATATTGGATTTGAATTAACTCAACATTATAACGAAACCCACCTTATTCAAACTATGTATGCCATTGAATTGTTCAAGAAATTTGGCATGGAAAATTGTAAACCTTCTCTTACCCCCATGGTTCATAATTTGAAACTTTAAAGATTTGAAAGGCGAGAATTGGTGTATAATACAAGTTACAAGAAATTGATTGGAGGCCTCGTTTATTTAAAAAATTCTCGACCATATTTTTCATATTCAATTATTATACTCAATATTTATGTAGGAACCAAGGGAAAGACACTGGAATTGAGTGAAAAGGGAAATGAGGTACATTCAGGGTACAAAATATTTTGGTCTTTTTTACAAGAAGAACAAAAATTTCACACTTGTTGGATATTCAGATGTTGATTTTGAAGGGGACATTGATCATAGAATGTCAACATTAGACTTTATGTTATTTAATGACTATGGGTTCAATAGTGGTATCTTTTAATTGCAAAAGGAAAGAAACAATTTCAAAATCTTGTACTAAAGGGAAGTACATATCAGATTGGGAAGCAACGTGTGAGATTCTATGGCTACACAGGATTTTGTAGGATATTGATGTAATTCAAAAATTAGCAACTACTTTATTGATCGATAATCAATTAGCAATAAATATGACCGTAAGTCTAGTATTTCATTCAAAGACTTAGCATGTTGACACCAAGTACCACTTCATCATATAACTCATCATCAAAGAGATCATCGAGCCTTATTTTTGTTCATCTAAAGATCAAACTTCATATATTTTTACCAAACCTTTTGGTATAATAAAGTTCACTAAGTTTGGAAATGAATTTACTATTTCTAAATATGAACATTCAAATTAGAGGGAATGTTAGCCTCATAATTCTAAAGCTCTAACAGTCTAAGCATTTTCCCATATTAAACGTTTAAGGAATTAGATTATTCTAGCTTATTTTTCAATAAGTCATTTCCCTTAATACGTAAATGAATCCTATCATACTCATGTGATTATATAATTGGTTGTTATCCTAAAATTTATCTTAGAGTTGAGTTATATAAACTATCTCTTTCTCCAATATATTTAAAAGAAAATATCTCTTTCTCATTTATTGATTTATAAATAATATCAATATTTAATTTATATATAAAATATGATAAATACAAAATTGAAGTTAAATGTTGAAAAACTAACATAAAAAGTACAAATAATGCAATTTAACCTAAACAAGTTTACTTGTTAGTTATTTCTTTTCTAAACACAAGTGAATATACATTATAAAGTGAGTATATTTTATACTCACTTAAATTTAAATTTGAGTGGATATACATTATAAAGTGAGTATATATTATACTCACTTAAATTTGTTTCGTGTATAGGAAACAAATAAATAACACAAACTTGTTTAGGTTGAGCTGCACCAACGTTGTACCCTTTATTATTTCAATTTTTTTCTTGAACTTTCAACCTCATATATACTGGATATTATCTATAAATCAATTAACCAGAAAGCGATATTATGCTTTAAATAGTAAGAGGATGATCTTCATAATAGTTTTGGAAGTATTAAAGTGAATATATGAGGTTGGTTCAATGGATTTAGTAAATTTTAAAATATATAGATAAAAATTTATAGTTTTAAAATGATTTATGGAATTATATTTGAAATCTTTCATATGAAGATTGGTTGAATAGATATGGTAAATTTAAAAATGGATATACATTGATTTATCATATTAAGAGGATTTAAGATGAATATATATATATTTTAGAGTGTTTTACTTATACACAAATTAAATTATAATTTAAAAATATATGTCATAATACCAGTGTTCTTAATCTTATTAGTCATCAAAACTATGGTGATCTTGGAACACTTTTTTTAATGCTTTTCAAGCATTAAGAAATATAATTCTAAAGACATCCAAGTAATTATTTTTTTAAGGTCCTATAAAGTAGTTATGGTCTCAATGAAATTAATCATCAACAACATTATCATTAAGTCTCTCTCTCTCTCTCTCTCTCTCTCTCTCTCTCTCTATATATATATATATATATATATACATATATATAATTCAAATTTCAATTGGATTTAGCTTGAGTGGATTTTGGATAGAGTGTTATCCTCCCACTTAGGTCTTATTCCCATAAGTGACATGCTGAGCTCATAATGAGCATATTATTGTAATGGCTTCGGGCCCCATTGTTGACTTGGCCTTGTTACCAAAATAATATAATGTTTACCCTATATATCCTCCTCGAAATGAGAGGAAGCAACTGATTTCGAGCATTGTTACCTTGGAAAAAAAATTATTCTTACAAATTTCTCTAAAAAATGCTTAACCATTTTAGAGAAATGACTACAATTTTCTCATAATATTATAATTATGATGGTGATGATGAAGATGGTTAACCTCCACTAAGGCCAAAATTGGTCTATAGGACCTTACAAAAAGTAAGAGATTACTTTGATTTATTCAAAATGTTATTTCGATTCTTGAAAAACATTAATAGAAACATTCCAACATCACTAAATTCTTGATGAGTTAGAAGGTTAGGAAGGTCTGTATTGTGAAGAATATTTTGAAACTAAGATATAATCTGGGTATACAAAGGGCACTCTAGGATAAATCGCTTTTCATCTTCAACCATTTTGGTGTCACAAAGGTGACAGATTCTTTCCTGCAATGGTGTTTTGGGGATTTCCTGACACCCAGTTTCACTATGCACCTCATGAGAATTCGTTCTTATTTTAGCAATATTGATTCTCTTCTTTATGTTAGTTGAAATATAGAGATACCTTTGATCTTCAATATTAGGGCTAACCACTTTCTTATAATATCTTGATTTTCTCTCATCTTTTAATTCTTTATTGTACCATATATTCTCCTTAAATTCAGCTTGTACAATATTTTTAATATTATCAATTTCTGCAGAATAACTTCTTCTTTTATTCCCCATTGATTTATCCAATACTTGGCATCATTATGTCATCCTCGCTTGAGTCATTGGTAATTTTCGCTATATTTTGAAGGAAATTTTGGGAGCCTATTGTCATCCATGTTATTTATCTTGTTCTTGTATATTAAGCATGTAATCATAGTTTTTCTCTCAATTGGGGGAATTCTCTCTTATATGAGGAGGATAAGATAAAGTGTATTTCCTTTAATTTGAGATTATAAATTATAAAATTGTTTTGGATCTTCTCTATCTTTCTCTAAGATTCTTGAGAGATACCACATCCCCAAAATTCAAATCCATATAAAATATCAAGAGTGACAAGAGTCTAAAACAGGAGCCTTTTATTATCCCATAATCAAAGGTCTGCTAATGTACAATTATTTTCATACCCATAATAAGAATTTCACCCTCCATTTATCCTTTTCTCAATGGTATAGATTCAATTGAGCTTGTTATGAAAATCAATCCCAAGATAATTTTACAAATTCACTTCGTCCAAGATATTGTTGTCATATAGAAAAGTATCATAGGTGATCTTGTTGGATTTAATGATCATAACCTTCGTTTCTTCAATGTTCACAATCATACATGTACTAGCGAAGAATTCCTTGAGGATTCTAAGTTGATTATTAAGGTCATATGGATTCCTTGTCATTAGAACAATATCAACGACATAGAGAAGAATGACAATTTCTATGCTAGAAAGAGTTGTTCCAACACAACCTGCGACTTCCAAACAATATTCTAACTTTTCAATATAAATGGAAAAAAGGATAGGGGACATGAGACAACCTTGATTGAATACTATATTGAAATTAATTTCTTGTGACCAACCCTTAGG
>JASDQU010098335.1:2194-13886 GCA_032191745.1 Picea mariana | reverse complement strand
TGCAACGTTTTCAGCTTGGTCAACTTCAAAAAATTCTAGAAATTATAATATTCATCCGTTAAATTCAAAATGATAGTCATAATAAAATAGAGTCTCTGTAGATTGTTGCAGTATATTTTGTTTCTTCAAAACATAAGTTTAATTAAAAAAACATTGTTGTAGAAATAAGTAACTCATTATCATTCATTTCGTGTTTAAGAAACATACTGTTAAACAATTGTCAATTTGACATATCAAATCGTGATAAAAAAAATTTGAAAAATAGTCATTAGAAAGCTAACACAATTCTTCACAAGTTTTGTTTTTACTGTAAAGTGAAATTCTAAATAAAAAAAATACTTTTATATGTCGGAAGTTGAATAACTTGTGAAAATACAGTTTTTTTTCTCATAAAACAAGCAAAAGTGTAACCCACCTTCATGATTTCACCCTTCTTCAAAAAACTCGTTAGTATCTATTTTTGTCGGATGTGTGTCATTTTGATATTCGATTAAAGTAAAATTTCTCTAACAATTGGAGCAAATGATCCGTTGATTCTTGAATGATTCTGGACATGTAAAATCCTTTGTATAAAAATGACATTTTGGTAAAAAGTAGAATTCCGTGTGGAATCCATAATTCTCTTGTAACCTTGTGCTTCTTAGTGGAGGGTAATTTAATATTGCTTCATGAATTTCCAAAAACTCTTTATTAAATACATTTTTTTTATTTCTTTGCAATTTCCTTTATACACCTTGATTCTTCAATGTAGAGTCTACCCCTTCTTTGAAATATACATCCAAAATAATACCTTATTTATTTTTATTTTTATATATCTTTGATCCTTTTTATATCTCATTTTTTATTTTTATGTTTAATAAACCTTTGTTATAACCCTTCTTTTTCACTCCACTAGTTAACAATAGAGCCTTAATACTTTATTATAAAAGCAATTCATTGACTCTAAAAAATTGACATGGTAATCACCCTTCTTGTGATCATTATAATTTTAGCTTTATCCTAAATCACATTTGTTCCTTGGAAAGAGGGTTAAATGGATGGCATTTGTATGGACATGTATATCACATTTAATTTTTTTAATCAATATGCACGACAGAACAATACAGATTGTACAAAAATAATATTTTTAATTTTGCACTGTACAAAAAATGTACGTCATAATTGATAATTGAGGTAGATGGTACAAACAATGACCAAAAAAGGTACAACAATGATTGTAAGGGTTACTGCAACGTACAATTGCACCAATCGACCACTGATGGATATGGGTGTAGGTGATCAATAATCAGCCTGCTGCAGAGGCTTTAATGCTGCGGCGACTGGTATATATACCGTCGGATATATTCGACAGTGTATATACCACCTACCACAACATTAAATCCTGTGCAGCAGGATGCTTATTGATCGCCATGGGTGTATGGATTGAGCATAGTACATGAAACTAGTACGAATTGAGCAGAGTATGGGTGGGTGAGTGGAAACTTTAAGGATGAATTGACGTCTAGTACAACTAGTATGGCTAGTATATCCTAATATGTGGCAACTTCTTGTTTTCTTCGAGTCTTAATATCCTGATATTCTTCCCCACAATTATATATGTAAGTTATATGAAATGACAACGAAATATTTTATATTTATTCAATGTAATTTTATTTTTAAATGGCCAAAGGATGGTTGGTGGTCAAGGACCAGATCTGAAAAATTCTAAGAAATGGAGGTTGGCCAAAAACTAGATGAACTAATGGCGAAAATAAAAAAAAAACAAGGCTTTGATACCAAATGGGACGATCCAATCCAGTTCAGATCACAGACATCCAAAATATTTGGAACAATACAAAGAAATCCATAAGGAAAAATAATATGTATAGAATAAAATGTATGAGTAATGATATTATGATTACAAGTGAGGGTGAGGGCCGTATATATACTCATGCATGGGTGCCTTTTCACTAAGAGACTGACCTTTCATTATGAATGTGTCTCTTCATTATATATTAATTATTAGTTAATAATTATTGTTATCATTTATTTATATTTATGTTTTATATATATTTATGTCTATTACACAATCCCTACTCAATAGTTGACCATAAGCTAAAGGATTTCCAACCTAAAAAATGCCAATAATTTATTAGACTCAAGGATCTGAAGCTAATATTATCATGACATTTTTAGTTCATTGATGACCTTTAAGTCATACTTGTCTAACTAAATAATTCTGGTTGTACACTCGGAGGGGACAACATTTATTCTTTGAAAAACATAGTACAATATTACATTAAATGTCACTCTTGAATCTACTAAACAATTATGCACATTATAGTTGTATATTTCAAAAGTGAGTTAAAATGCGGGCGTTTGTGATTTCAAATGAATGCCTATGTTGGCCACATTAATGGTAGCATTTTGTGTTGTTTTGTCCTCTTGATTATTTTCAATTTTCAGTTAATTTTTTGCAGGTTTGTGCTCACTTTCACAAGTGGAATTGGTTTTATATGGAATATTGGTGATGCAATTTCCCCCATCCCAAACGAGGGACATTAATAATCATAAAAATTAAATTCCTGCTAACTAATTTAATTCATTTACAATTAACTCATTTCCTGTATCTTTTGGCTACGAATTAAAATAGATTTAGCTACTATCTAGAACCATAAAATAGATGCACCTACAACATGATAATAATCAACAGGAAATGCAGCTTAATCATTGACACAACAACATAAAAATCATTCCTAAATGTAAAAATTTCATGCACAACAATTAACTCATGAAATAACACAACAACAAGATAAAACATTTATCTTTAAACAAGAGTTGTGAAACCAGCTGCTTGGGACAAACATTCCACCCAACCATAGACCGACTGTTCCAAATCTCAATATCCAGTCACCCCCGAGATGGGGCTAGTAATCCATACCAACAACCCACTAATATATTCCTACAGTTATCCCGATTTTCCACTAGCTCTCTTCCTCTTGACTTGCCCAACCCAAGGAATGTACCCCTTCATTGATATCAGTCCCTTGAGCGTCCCATTCGTTTACCAGGGTCTCTCTGGCACAAGTAACCATGAATCTCTCAGTTGGGAACTCAAGGGAACTTGCTGCTAGGAAAGCTATCGGCAAACCAACAAAAAACAATTGTTGATTTAGTGCAACTCACACCAAAGTTCACTCTTCAGGCATGACAACCTGGCTCTTCAATTTCTAGCTCCAAATACGCTCCAATATGCTCTATCTTTCTCTAGAATTCATCCTCCATGGCTGCACCAAATCCAAGATCTATTCCTTTCTCTCTCCTTGTTTCCCATGCACAAAACTTTAGTCACTAAAACTGTTGTCCCCCAAATCATACAAATTTCCTCTCTTTGGATTGTCTTTCTTGACTCACACTCTTCCCCAAGATAATTTTACTCAACCCCAATGTGACCAATAACTATGGGATTTGACCACTCACACCCACCCTCTTACATTTATTCAATGATTGGATTTGGGAACACTCAACCAAAAATAGGAACGTTCATGTACAAATAGCAAATTTGAGAAAATGGGTTGAATTAATATACATGGGTAATTCCCCCTTAAACCCCTCTTGGTCATTATCCTAGACACTTCCCTCTCTTTTGGATTAATTCAACCCGTATCTATTGTCCATTTCCTCTTAGCAACTGACATCACATTTTTATTATTAAAACATTGAAATACAATTCACATATTACATCACTTTGTCTGTAGCCACAAATTATGTATACACAAGCATTAATTAAACTGGAGACTATAATGGGGATATTACATTCCCCCTCCCCTACAATTGTGCACCATCCTCTATGTACTCTATGCCAATATACATATATATGAAAATTCACATCACAATAATTAGAAATAAAAATTCTGCAATTTAATAACTCTAGCAGCAGTTCCAACCATAATCTCATGTTCCTCCTAACTCGTTGACCCAAGGAATGCACCGTTTGTTTATCAAGGTTAACCCAAGGGATGTACAATCCTTTTATCAAGGATAAACCAAGGAATGAGCCATTTGTTTATCAAGGTCCCTAATGCAATTGGATATGACTTCGAGATGTGGTTCTATAACTCTAGCTACTAAAAATGGAGTCTTGCATTCCATTTTCTTCAGAATTGTAACAAATTTACGGCTACTCTACCCACATGTTTTCTTCATGCTCCCATGTGGAATATTAAGGAATTTAACAAGTCCGTTGAAATTTTACTAACCCTATGGATTTTTTCTTGAGCACCTTGACTTTCCAGTCTAGGATGCATATTGGTTCCACCCAGAAATCCCCTTCGTGCTCCACCTAGATCACATTCCAATCAATTATATGGTTAGGGTAATGCACATATTTCTTTAATAATGATACATGAAGTACATTATTTTCTCTCATGGATGCAGGAAATGATAGCATATATGCAATTGACACTACCTTTTCTAATAATTCAAAGGGTCCACAATATCTCACTTCCAACTTCGGGCAACTTCCTAATCTTATTGAACTTCTCTTTTTCTTAAATATTAAGAACATATGTTCTCCTACTTTAAAATATCTAAACACTCTATTCTTATCTGCATAACATTTCTGCCTATCCTGGACAACTTTAAATTATGTTTTATCCTTGTCATCTTCTCTTCCATTTCCTTTAGTAATTTTGGTCCAACGACTACTCTGTCTGTTGGCTTATCCCAACTTACTAGAGTGTTACATTTTCTGCCATACAATGATTCAAACAGACTCATTTTCAATGAGACATGATACCCATTATTGCATGCAAATTCGACTAAATGAATATAATCTTCCCACTTTGATGGATGATCCATCACATACATTCTAAACATGTCCTCAATTATCCTGTTGGTCTTTTTTGTTTTCCCATATGACTTTGGATGATATGCTGTATTGAGATTCAAATTTGTTCCAAATACCTTGAACAAACCTTTCCAAAAATTGGAAGTAAACTTTGGATCCCTATCTGAAACTATGGCCTTAGGCAATCCATGTAGCCTAGCAACTTCTTTCATATATATTTTCACAATATTTGTTGCCTTGTGTGTAGTCTTCACTGGTATAAAATGTGATGCTTTAGTCAATTTATCCAGCACCACCATGATGGAGTCATGTTGCTTCACTATTCTGGGCAATTTTGTAATAAAACCAACTGTGATGACTTCCCACTTCCATTCCAGAATGGGAAACGGCTATAGAAAACCTGTTGGATGATATGCTTTATCTTTACCTTTTGACATTCTAGACATTTGGCTATGTAATTAGCCACTTCCTTTTTCATTCCCGGCCAAAAGTATTGGCTTCTTATAGCTGAAATTATCTTTTGATATCCTGGGTGCCTGAGATATGACCCATTATGCATTTCCTTCAGAATTGCATTTTTAAGCTCACTACAATTCGACACATGTACTTTTCCCTTGTGCATGATAATTCCATCTTCTTTTAGCTCATAAGAATTAAATTTCGGCTGGAAATTAATTTGTTGTAATACATCTCTTTTATTTATAAATAATTTTGATCTGAATTTGCTGCTGCAATAATTGATCTTTCATATCTGTCCTATACACGTTGATGGCTGCAACATGCACTTCATGAGATCTCTTGCTGAGTGCATTGACCACTTGATTTTCCTTCCCCTTTATATGTTTAATTTCAAAGTCATACTCACTCAAAAATTACAACCATCTACTTTGTCTGGCATTTAGTGTTGACTATCCAAACAAATGCTTCAGACCACAGTGGTCTATTCTTAGCTCGATTTTATTACCCATGAGGTAATGCCTCCACATTTTTAATGCATGCATAATTTCTATGAACTCTAGAGCATGGGTAGCATAATTTCTTTCATGCTCTTTTAATTTTCTCGACTCATAGCATACCACGCGATCCTTTTGACAAATAACTCCATCGAGCGCTTCCTTTCATGCATCAATGGACACAGAAAAATCTTCTTTTGGATCTGCAATTTTCAATATTGGTGCACTTGCCAATATTTCTTTCAAACACTGAAAGCTTTCTCCACACTTGGAAGTCTATTGAAATTTCACTCCCTTATTTTGCAAAGAAGTGATTGGACTTGCAATCTTTGAGAACCCTTTTATGAATCTTCGGTAATAACTGAAAATACCCATAAATGATCTAACATATGTCACATTCTTGGGCACTGGACATCCTCTAATGGCCTTTATCTTCTTAGGATCCACTGGCCTTTATCTTCTTAAGATCCACTGCTATCCCATCTGCTGAAATTATATGCCCCAAGTAGTGAATCTTCTTTTGATAAAAGATGCACTTACTTAGCTTAGCATACAAATTATTCTCTCTTAAAACTTGCAACACCATTCTTAAATGTTGCTCATGTTCCTCTTCCTAGTTAGAGTAGACAAGGATATAATCTAGGAACACAATTACAAACTTGTCTAGGTACTCCCTAAACAATCCAAATGGCATTTGATAGTCCAAATGGAACTACTGTGAATTCATAATGCCCGTATCTTGTCCTAAATGTGGTCTTACTGATATCTTCTTCTTTTATTCTTACTTGATGATTTCCCGATCTCAAGTCAATCTTGGAATAGATCCTTGCTATAAAATCGTTGATTTCACTGTCCTCTGTTTTATCTCTTATGGCTAAGTATTGATCTATGGAGAAGACTTGATGGGCTTCCCCTTCTTCCTCACTATCTTCTCCTTCAACCCAAAGTGGTTTTTCTAGATCTATGTTGGGTTTGGCGGGAGGATAGAGGGTTAATTATTTTGTGGATGTCCCATGGGAGATGGTCATGTTGCTTGACCTACAATCGATGTAGTCATAGACAAGATCATCCTAGGATTAGAGGATACCCACCTAGAGATGTTTTGTGTTGTAGGACCATGAAGTCAACATGATATTCCCATGAATCCACATAGATGACTACATCTTATGAGATGCCCTCTGGTTTAATAGTTGATCTATTAGCAAGTTGAAGTACGGTTGGGGTTTCCTTAAGGCCTGTACAACCTAAAGCTTGCATGTCTCGCATTTCATAACATTGATGGAAGCTCCAAGGTTGATTAATGTGTTACTAATAAGTGTGTTGTTGATCTACACATTAATGACTGGATTTCCAGGGCCAGAGTATTTAGCTGCGAGAAATCCCCCCATCATTAAATTTGATAGTATTCCCATGATGTGAACGGTTTGGGGATCCTTTTGTTTCCTATCAAGTTTTCTAAAACAAAGTTATTGTACCACTTTTGAATAAATAGGCACGTCCTTGATAACTTGAAATATCGGTATTTTGACACACACATTTTTGAGTTCTCCTAAAAAATCAAACTTGGGCTGAGTAAAAGGTTTCTCTAGATGTAACCTTTTTGGATAGGGTGGGTTTTGAAGTTCATGGTAGGTATTCTCAACATTCGAAGGTTCTTGAGATTGTTTTGGTTCCAATCATTCATTTTGGACATCCTCATTCAAATATTCAATACTAATGCAAGGTTGGTCCTTGGTTAGAGTCTTCTCAGATCAAAGATGAATATTGTTGTATTCTATGGAAGAGATGGAATAGGTCGGGTAGGTTGCAAGTCCAACAACTTGCACTGGTTGGCTTGGCTTGCCGTTATTGGGGTTAGGAATGGGTTGTATAGGTAGTTTTGGTCGAGGATGGGAATATGTGTATGCCTGCATCTGGGGAGGAGGAAGAAATTGCATGGGTGATTGTGTCATAGGTTTTTGAGGTCCTCCTATAGTAGGATTTCTCCATCCTTGTTTCCATAAATGGTTTGGAGGAGGAGAAGCCACCCCTTATTGTGTTGGCATACCCCATGGTTGAGAAGCATATTGCATGGAAGGGTTAGTCCAATATGAATCAAAATATTGAGATTGATATTGAATCATACCTTGAGGTTTGGGTTGCCAGGTTCGCTTCTGAGAAACATAGAATAATTGTTCCAGTTCATTGGATTTATGGTGTATAGCTTTTAGTCCTGATAAGGATGGACAATTGTGAGTATCATGGTCTTCACTACATATCCCTCAAACCTCAATCTGATCCAATGGACGTTCTTTTCATGGGTGCTTCATTCTGCATTTCATAAAGAAGATAACTAAATCTCATTTTGTTTCCTCCTCCTCCTCCTTCATCTGCAACGTATCCAATTGGGAGCTTAGGGAACTAAGTATGTTGGTATTGAATTCTTCTAACATGTTCCCAATTTCTACTCTTGTGACTCCACCTCCAACAAATTTTCCCGTTCTTTCCAGTATTTTTACAAAGAAATCCCCCTGTGGACTAGTGGATTCTCTCTTGGGCTCTAGAATCCTAAGACCAAGACACAGAGGGTGCTAATGTTGGTCACTGACATCCTTTTAAACCTATATAAACTAATGCATAGAGAAGAAGAGGAAAGGTGTACCTTGTTTAATGATGTTCATCCTTGCACAGTCTGAGTTGAGATTTGATCTCTAAGCTCCTCGATAAGTCCTGGAAACAAAAAAAACCAGAACAAGCTTCCTATTCTCCTAATATTAGCTTGAAACTAGATCTATCTAATAGAGACAAGTTCATGTAGAAGAAACACAAGCTTGAAAGAAACATGCCAAGAACATATGTATATTAAGGAGAACAACAGAGAATACTTATAGACCTTGGATGAAGGTGAAACAATGTCTTCAACTCTCCTTTTCCAACCCTTTGCTTAGATAATCCACACAAAATGATGATGCTTCAATGATATCTCCCTTATGAGATCATAAGTTTGATGCCTTCAATGTATCTCCCTTTCACCATGAAGAGGCTTTCTTATATAGGCTTGGAGAGGCCTAACCACTTAAGAGATTATTGGGATAGGTTAAGGATCCTTCTTATTCACTTGTGGATCTTCCCTAAGATCGAGCCTTGACCTCGGATCTAAATCCAACCAACTCCAAAGATGAGGGGGATTCTCCCCTGATTTCCCTCCACAGTCAAAAATTCACTCAAAAAAGGCCAACGCTCCCTCAAAAGGGGCACAGAGTGTTGTAACGCTCCCCCAAAAGAGGGTACGGAGTGCTGGCACTCCCTAACAGTGTATAGGGGAGTGTTTCCTTCCAAAATTGATTTTTTAGTGTTTTTTTCCATGGAAAAAGACTTGTACTCTTTGTAAAATGATTTCTCTCCTTCAAAACTAGTCTTTTGAGGTGTCTTTTAAGTGTTTCTTGATAATGTCGTCTGATACACGACATAGGAAAGATGACAGTATCATATTTGTGACACTTGTGGGAAAAATGCGACACTTGCGACATTTGGTAATGATGACACTAGACCATCATCGTAATGAGTAATTTTGATGTGTAACAGATTGCCCCCCAAAGTGCGAAGTTAGAAGATGAGAACTGATGACTGAAGTACTTTGTAGACTTTTCTGAGCAAGGGTATGGACTCAGAGAACCTGGAAGAAGCTGCACACAACCATCAAACAAATATAATGACATGTTTCAAACCCAAGGCATGCATACCTATGCTTGAGTGATAACGACTTCAA
Organism: Picea mariana; assembly: GCA_032191745.1. Lineage (NCBI taxonomy): Eukaryota > Viridiplantae > Streptophyta > Pinopsida > Pinales > Pinaceae > Picea > Picea mariana. The sequence continues at coordinate 4,357 of JASDQU010098335.1, read as the reverse complement.
GGTATGGCCGTGATAATATACACTGCGGATCCATAATTATATTGACAAAAAGGTATAGCCACTGAAGATACAATGTGGATCTATACTCCTATGACCTGAACTGATCGTAGCCATGAAGAATACATAGTGGATATACGAGACGAAAAGACATAGCCACGACCAATACAAAGTGGATCTATGTGATAGTATGTGTGTTAATGTTCAAGAGAAACTCCGTCGCAACCTGGGAAAAGTACATATAAGAGTGATGACTCAACCTAGGGTCTTCTTACCGATGCCGATGTAGTACGAATCTAAACCATGTGAATAGATGTCTCGATGTTGAACATGGAAGAAACCACTTGATTACCGGTCAATGGGGTAAACCGTTAACAAGCGCGAGGGAAATCACCATTGATGTCAATGATTCCCAAGGTAATATAGTACATTCCAACAAATGTGACTGGATGAGTTGAAGTCAAACATTCGTGGAATCATCCGATCATAGGTCAATGATGTAAACCCACTGTCGAACACGACGAGTCTTGCCAATATTGAGGCATGCAGGTCCCAAGGTACTAACTGGTTCCTAAGTCTAGTTACTGGATAATGTGCTGAAGTAGACAGGAACAGACTCATCGAAGGAGGAACAGACTCGTCGAAGGAGGGCCTTGATGTATCCCCCATCAACAAAATGAAATAGACACATGGATGTAAATTGGTAGATCAAATGAACATGGAATAACACAGGTGTTTGAAACAAGATATTTGTGATGGTTAAATCTCAAGGCATATACTTCCCTTGAACACTGAGGCATGACAGCAGAAACATGACATGGACTGATCTGAAAATAGAAGGCTAACTTGTTATGCTATGCAAGCACCCTCTACCTCATAAAATAACTCTTAACAGGACCTTGCTTCATGTGTCAAAATGTGCAAGAGGGTTTATGTGTTTAAGTTCTTGGTTCTTCTTTGCAATGTGCATATGTGAGGAAAGGTTCTTTTAAGTGATTAACCATGTGTTATAAACCAATGTACAACAATATAAAGGCAGTAAATAACACATCAACTCACAACAATATCAAAATGATAAAGCAGTTCACCCCCTTTGGGCTACATCTGCTGGACCAAACCTTCCAAACTAGGCTTTTCCTCTTGTATTAAAATGCTACAAATGATAATACAAGAATATGAGTGTCTCAAAAGACAAATCTGACTGTAAATACAGAATCAGAAGATAGGAATTAGCTGAACCTGCTCTTTCCCAAACACTAAACAGTGAAATTGTACCTTATACAGTACTTTCCCCAATTGGCCCTGGTGGCCCTTTAATCTTGCATGGAGAATTTCAAGGTGAAGATGACCTCAAATGGTTCTGAAACCTCTGCCATCAGACTCATAAGGTTGAAAATAGCAGACATAGGTTTTTGAATCACCAAAAATGGATGCACATAGCCTCCAAACAGCTCAAGCACTGAAATGGCCCTGGTGGCCCTGAAAGCTTCCCTGAAGCAAAATCACCTGCAAATGACCTCAGATGGCTCTGAAACCTGCTCCATTGGCTCCAAAAGGTCCAAGAGACCCAAAATCCATCAAAATTTCCTCCAGAATGGTTTCCCCCAGCCAAAGATATCCCAATAACTGACTTGTCCTTCTTTTCCTAAAAAAACTCCACTAAATTAGGAGTAGCGGGAGTTAGACTTCACTAAAAATAGCCAAAGCGCCAAAAGAGGCGGACTCCGCCCAAAACGCGCCAACCGTTAGCATTTAACATCAATGCTTGACGTGGTCACATGCATGTAAACAAACCGTTTGGGTTAAATTTTAAAACCGCGCGCTATAAAACATAACCCGGTTGCATGTAAATGTTTCGGTCACAGATAATATGACCGTTTGAACTTCAAACCGCGCAAATGGTTAATAAGCTTTGGTCATGTTATTATAATGTGACCGCGGGTCGCCATTTGGTAACCCCCGCGCATATCCACCATATTGCGGTCATATGTGTTACAATAACACCTCGGGCCATATAAAATGAACCCCGCGCGATTAATTTTAAACGGTTATATGTAATAACAACTATAACCATGGGCCATACAATTTGAACCCTGCGCGCATAAACCCCAAACAAATGGTCACATGAAATAACAAATGTAACCGTGGTGAACACTGTTGTAAACT
>JASDQU010098331.1:639-12287 GCA_032191745.1 Picea mariana | reverse complement strand
TGGAAAGGAAAAAGGTGAATTACTCTATCTATGAAAAGAAACAAAAATTGTAATCTAATTGAAAAGAGACAGCAATCATAATTCTATCGAAAGTAATAACAACTATATTTTAACAGAAAGGAACAACGATTGTAATCTAAGTGAAAGGAACAACAATTGTAAACTAAGTAAAAGGAACAACAAGTGTGAACTTATGAGGAATTGTCACGCATCAAATCTCAGTAATAGGAATTGGAACAACAATCATCTAATGCTTCAGGAAACATCTATCTCTTGCAATTGACATGAAATCGTAAACACACTTATGCATCCATCCAACTATTGTAAAAGAGAATCGAATCACAAAATAGGAATTGAACTGATACAAGTATAGCTCAAACAGTAGCTCCTTCAGACTGGGCCCTTGGTCCTTAGAAGCACTTCTATTTGAAATTCAGTATATAGAAATGGTAAAACCGCTCAAAGCTTTTATTAATTTCATAGATGGTACAACATTTTACAAAAACTGCTAACGCATAGCAATTCTAAGTTCTGAGTTCTTGGATGCAATTCTTCTATATCGTTTCAAGATCTATTGACCCCTTATATATTACAATAATCTGGGTAAATTAAGCTATCTTGAGGATCGAGAGATCCTCAGGATAGCTTAATTTACTATTATAAAGTTACAATATAAGAAACTCAATCATCTTCAAAACTGTCTTGTGCCATACAGTCCTCAACCTCCAACATCTTGCGCATATTCAAGATTTCCTTTGCTATCTTGAGTTTGACAATATTTAACTAATCTTGTAATAAAACCAAACAATTTCAATCATATTTTAGGATCTATGTAATCTAACTTCAATAATAATGCAAAAGAGTACATTATTCATTTTCTATTCTATTTGCTCCTAAATAATCGAAAAGTCAATCAAGATGATATCATGAAATGTGGGAAAAAGGAAGATATTTATACCTTTTTCATAACCTAACAATCCACTCTCTTACAGCTGGTACAAGACATGAATAACCGTATGATATATTTTGAGCGGAAAGGTATTGTCCACCCCCTCACCCCTGGAGCTTCATCCTCTTATGCCCCTCCTTTTAGAAGTCTAGTTGAAAATAATTTCAAGATGAAGGCTATCTTGCCTCAGAGTTGGTGTAAATTCTGTGAGGAACACAACAAAGAAACCACATGTGAGGTAAGGAAGAGTGCCAGAGACAAGATATTTGGTAAACAACCAGAACCCACTATCATTGTCCTAGATTTTTTCGAGCTAGAAGATGTCATGGTCATCAATACTAGGAACAAAGCCTATGCCCCAAAAGGAAAATTTGACCCTCCTCGCATTTCTTCTAACCCAAGTTCATCTTCAACCGTTGCTATGCCCCAGGTTCCCAAAATTTCTGAGAGTCAAGGAATCACTCCTCCTCCCCCCACTTCCAAATACAATATCTTGAATCAATTATCCAACATCAAGGAAGATGCAACCCTCCTATACATGGTTGTCTTCCTTGAACAACAAATGCATCTGAAACAAATCATGGAAGAAAAATCTTTCGTTGTAGCCAATCTTTTCGAAGAGGTAAGCGAAGAGGATTCTTATGTAAATAAAGTAGGTGTACATAATTTCAGATACCCTATAAAAAATCTCCCTTTTTATATTTCTATAAAGATCATGGATAAAATCGCCCACTGTTTCCTCATTGATGGTGGTTCAGGCCCAAGTGTCATGTCGAAGATTATTATGGAAGATCTAGGCTTATCTTGTACAAAATAAAACGTCAAAAGCATACTTTCCTATAATAGTCTGCAACAAATGACCATAGGCGAGATTAAGGATGTAACCTTGTTTTTATGCGCTCATCCTGAGATAAGGACAACCCTCAACATTCAAGTGATTGATATGCCTGTAAGAAATTACTCAATTATATTGGGGAGAGATTGGAAATCCCTAACAGGTGGATACCTCTCGCTCAACGGGACACATCTATATGTTCCTCGAAATGGAAAGAATATCATAGTTCTTAGAGAAGGAAGAATCTCACCCTACATAGAGAATGTTTTGCAATCTAGTGTAAACTATATCGAAGAAGACCTAGGGGTGTATTCCATATTTGTTGAAGAGGATGATATTCCTCTGGAAAGAATTGATTTAGAGGATGAATTGTGGTGTATGCACTTTGATGGTTCACACTCAGATAAGGGTAACGGGGCTGGTATTATCTTGGTTTCCCCTGCAGGAAAGATTCATAATCTGTCATACAGGTTGGAGTTTGCTTGCTCAAACTATGTTGTTGAATTCAAAGCTTTGTTATTAGGCATCGAGAACGCCATTAATCTTGGTTTTGGTCACCTTTTAGTGTTCATAAATTTCGAGCTTTTCATGAACCTGACACATAAGACATTATTTTCTAGCAACAAGATGATGGGACAATATTCCCAAACTATTTAGGAACTTGTCTCGAATCTCCTATATTTTAACATCACTCATGTTAGGAAGGAGTTGAATTCAATAGATGATCAATTACCTGTCTTCACAGCCTCTCCTACTCAGCAACTCTCACCTCACTGGCCTTATTGTGCTCTCCAATCTTTACATCATTCATACATTTCTGAGAATGAAAATTTCTGGAAGGCCATCCCTAACGATGAAATAATTTGTGATGTCAGTCAAAATGAACCTCTCAAGCCTAAGAATATTATATCTGTAGAAAATAATGAAATTCTTGAGGGCTTGACTCCTCTCGAGGTTTCGTTTTCCTTGAGTGTTGAAGGAAATAAAGAAAAGGAAGAGGAGTCACAACTGAAGGTGATTGAAACCATCTCCATGAACATTAGGACAACTGGATCATCCGCAAACGTTAAAATAAATATCCAGGGTTCGGATAAAGAAAAAATAAAATATGTTGAATTAATTAGCGGATTTCAAAAGGTTTTTTCTTGGTTTAATGTGGACCTTCATGGTTTTGATCCAGGTCTTGTTCAGCGTACTATGAAAACAGCTAGGAAAAAACATAAAATTGTTAACTCTGCACTGAAAATAACCTTTTGAATGGAGTTGGGATATTTATTAAGAACTAAAATGTTTTCTTTTGTCCACCCTGAAGGGGTTTCAAATTGGGAACCTGCTTCGAAGACCCCTGATAATTTCAGAACCTGTATTAGTCTTCAAACTTTCAGGCAAGCAATTATAGGAAATCCTTTCCCTCCTCTAAATATGAGAATGTTTTTGCAACAGGTTGTAGAGTTACACTTGGAGCCCTTACTTGACAGTTTGTTTGGTTACAATAAAATCAAGGTAGAAGGGGAAAATTATCACAACACCATTTCCACCACTAACTGTGATACTATGTCTTACAATTTCCTACCCTCTGGCTTATTTGATACAAGTATCACCTTGAGAAGTCCTATACACACAAATTTCAATGAGTCGGTTAGTCTCCATGCTTATTTTGATGATTTAATCGTATCCTTCAAAGGGATGATAGCTTCATCAGGATTTCAAGTGTTGGGCCATTTCCAGATAACTTTTGTCTTGGACACTAACTCAGAAATTTTAAAGGAATTGTAGGAGACAATGGTTTTCCCACACCATTAGCAGTCCTCATTTGAAATATTGCAAAGGACTTGCGTGAAACGTTTTCTTTGCTGATTGAATCTTCCATACACTAGTAGTTTAGCTTTGTTTTCAATTTTGTGCTTCTTTTTCTTCTTTACAACACTTTGGTTTCTGCTTCTGAGTTGTTTTTTTTCTTGCTGCATTTTATTTTTGTCTTTTATTGTTACTGTTTTAATTTCTATATTATTACTTCTGTTGCAATTTTTGTCTTTATCATCTTTTAGTATTCAGTCAGGTTATATTGTTGGATCAATTCTTCCGCAATGACACTCCTGCAAATCATTGTTGGTCAATAACAATCAAGCTTACACAGTTGCTATGATCTTTCCGTTGAAGGGCCCTTGAATTGGTTACATATTTCCACTACTATCTTACGAGGAATTGGTTGTTTCCCACTTCTACTTGCCAGTTCTTCATCCATCAAGGTCTTAAGAGAAAAACTATAAGCTTCCTCCTTCAAGCTAAGAGCTTATGATTATGCATATAGTGGTAAAACCCCTCATACTTAACACTTTTCATGAGTTATTCCCAAATTCCCAGTCATATTTCCATTAAATCCGCTCACTTCCCCCTGTTGCATAATCATTCAAGTCTCCTCTTCTTGAGATTACTATTCCTAGTCTGCGAAACCATGAGTTTCAAGTTCTAATATGTTAAAAACAAATTTCCCTGTGGAGTCACCAATTTGTTGACGATTGAAAACGTCAACGTAATTTCGCCTGCAAAGTGTTGCTAAGCGTATTATTATATAAGACTAAATAATGCTAGTAGGTGGGACCCCCTTGAACTTTTCAAGATCGGCTCTGTTCATTTTCAATGTTATGATGATGCGCTACAAAGTTACATGGTTGATGAGAATATGGTTTTCATTGATATCAGTTAAGTTTTGAGATATTTTCCTTCATGATACTACAACCTGTTATTCATTCATGGTATTTGTTCTTCTCACCTGTACAACAAAAATGTTAGTGAAAATTGTAGAAAGGCATTTTGAGGAAAAGTAAATACTATATCTAATGCAAAAAAAAGGAGACCTAGCTCYACATACTTGTTGATAGTGGTTAAGTCCTAACTAACAAAGAAATGGCTATCAAATATTGTTTAATTACATTTTTTATATATGCATATGGTGGAAATTTTAGTGACGCATTTTGGCAAGGTGCCAATGCAAATGGATATGCATTGATTAATGGGATCGATGGCTGACTTACATATGTTATAACATTGGTGGCTCATGGAAGTGATGGCTTGCATTTTTATGGTGATTATGCTATGTTTCAGTTAAATTTTTGATGATGATGCTATACATGATTGTTGGATTGTGTCGTGGTCAAGCGATTTATTTGAGTTATATAGGGAATGTAAACAAGGGTGGCACATCTGGCAAAGTGAATGCAAATGGTTAGATTATTATGTGGACTTGGATTATACTATGGTTTGAATGTGTTGATATTATCAATGCACTRGTTTATTAATGGTGTTAATGGAAGGCTCRTTGGCATGTACTATGGAGTAAATGATATATGGGTGGAGGCGATGTGCATTTAYTGCACGYCACCTTTACCCTTCCTATTGGCTGCGACCCTAGTCAGACTGTTGTTTTTCTCTTGTTGTTGTGCTCATCCTCCAGCTTTCTAGCAAGGTGAAATCGCTCGTCCACCTCTTGTCTTAAGGATTTCGATTAGCAATTATGTCTCTTTTGTCCATTCTTGACTTCACTCTCGTTATGAAATGATTTTGGCTCAGTTATGTGGGTTTGTGTTTGTCCTAAGTGTTGCAACTATGTCGAATTTTGTATTCAAATGAAAGTATATGGTTTGGCTCGTATTAGTTTAAGTTCATTGGTTTGTTAGTCTTCCTGGGTTATAGTTCTTTATTACCATTACATGTTGGTTGAAGGGTTTTGTTTAAAATCATGGCTGGCTGATTGTCTTCTTGGTTATTGGGTTTGATTAAGAGCCTTGTTTCCTTATTCATCCTTGTCAAGGGGCTGTCTCCCATCCACAAGAATCACAACCCCTTGCGTGTACACCTTCAGCCTCGAAGTCTCACTAAAGTTAGCTTCGTTTCTCCTATGAAGGATACTGTGAAAACCCTAAACTCTCCAAGCCGAGGTTGCATAGGGAAATTGTCGAGCCTATCAAATGATTTCCAGTCACCATGGTTTATTACCTTGAATACGAGCTCACCCGTGGGTCGTATAGCCATCATGTTGGTTTATTTTCTCGTCACTACCTCTGTGATAATGGCATGAGCCCCACATTTCCAATTTCACTGCTAAGGGTCACGGTCGCCAACCTATTGTCAAAGAATTAGTTTTTTGTTATGAAAGGGCCTCTGTCATTTTTTGTTTTGGTTCGAAGGTACATACTATTATCACACTTGTTTGATTTATTTCTTCCCTCACCACAGTGCCGAATTGTTGGCTATTATATAGCCGTTAGAGTGGTGCTTATGATGTTCGGATAATGGTTGGCATTAGTCACAGGGGTTTGGTGTTGTCACACATGTCATGTCTTGTAGGTGATTTCTTGAGAATTAGAAGACTAGATTGGATATGTTTACTTCATATTTTTACACTTGAATGCGTGCAGCGTGGTCACTCACAGGCGACTAAATAAATGACCCGGAATGAAGTTTTGAGTTATATCAAGGTTATACATATTGATGTGTGGTTATGAGAATTATGACGATGTGGAATTCTCTTAGTCGTGCACCACGTATAATATGGATGGTTTGTTTTGTATGCCCAGTGATACCCTCAAATTCTAAGTGTGTTTTTCTTTTGTGATGGACCACTATTGATGACAGTTGTGTGGGATGTTTGGCCCAGTTTTTAATAGCACTAAGATATTTGTTTTTTACAGTGGCATGGTTACATGGTTTCAGAAATTCGTTTCTGCACAACCTGTGTCTAAATGATGACGGTTGGTTGTATAGACAATTGCCTTTCAGGCGTGGCATGTGAGGTGTTGATTATTTTGATCTTTCTATTGCAAATATATGTATGGGAACGTATCATTAAATATATTGATTGTCTCTATTATTACACATTATTTTTGTCATCCCTATGACTGTTAATGATGTAAACCCATCTGTTTCCTTTAGAGGGATCAGTGGCCTGAGTTCCTGAAGAGAGAAGGGGGAAGAACTTTTCCTGAGAAAAGAAGTTGCATTTTTGTTTGTAAAAACCCTATAAAAAGGGAAGTTCGTAGGTTTCTATATAAGCAGGGTGCAAGAATGCCTGATTCTTGCAGGTTGCACCATAGTTGGGTTGCAAGAGGTTTGCATTTTTCTCTATAGGCAGGATGCGAGAATGCTTACACGTGGGAAAAACAAGCACTTTCTCGAATCGTCTAGAAGGAGAAACTTCCATGGTGAGGTAGCATCCGAATGGTTTGGATCTTACTCACTTTCATGATTTAGTGGGATCATCCTAACCTCCTCACCTTATCCTCTTCAACTTATAAAAGGAGAGGAGCTCTCATGGAGAAGGGCTAATTTGGATTTGGCCTGGAATTATTATCTTGGTTAGAGTGTCCTTGAGTTTTGCCTTTGTCAAGATAGATTGTGAGTATTATCATATCTATGCTCTCAGAATTCTTGGAGTGAAAGTGTGTGGGGAATAAAGGAGAGATGGAAGGGACCTTACGACATCAAGGCCATGGTTGTAATCTCTCTTTCACATTTAATATGATATAGTAATATGATTCTTTCCTATAAATCTTGTTGTGTTTTATTTTATGATTCCTTGATCACGTACATAGGTTTATATTGAGTTTATGCTATTGCTATCACTTTGGTTGGTTGCATTATTTTGCAGGTTCATCATTGTATGAGCGTTGGAATGAAGCTAGGATGGCGACAGCAAGAGGAAGAGACGTTTAAATGGTATGTCACCCATCCCTTTTTAGTTAGTAAATTCAATATCTAAAACCTAAGGAAAGCATCATGTTCTGGTGTGTTTTTTTCTAGATCTAGGTGGATCTAGGGAGATCAGTTAGTGTCTGCACCTATCGATTTGTCCGATAACAAAATTGGCGACCATACTGGGGAACGGATTGTTTCCTAGTTAGTCTAGTTTACCTTCCTTTGATTGCTTGTTTTCTAGTTTCTGAGTCTATGGGACATCCATCCAGACTCTCTGGATCTAGAAGTTCACCTAGATTCCCTATCCTTTTTGAAAATTTTCAGTGATTACAGACATTCTTTCACTATACCTCTTTGTGGCCTATGAGAATCATTGATGTTCGCACCCTACTGTGTAATCCAGTGTGACATGTTCACACCCTACCTATGTCCAACCTACGAACTTCATTGATTTTCACACTGCACCCTATAGCTAGGCTGCGAACCCATTTTAAATTTTTGTTTGGATTGGGTCTTGTCATCTTTTGATGACCCAGTTTTTCTTTGATCAGCTGGATTGAGCTTTTGGAGCCTATATTGATCTGCTTACAGTCTGCTTGACATCCTTTGAGTTGCTTTTAGCCACCTTTTCTTTGTTTGGTTTTGAAAGATTAGTCTCTTTCTTTGAGTGTCTTTCAATTACAAAGCATGTGTTTTCCTTAGGATTGTTTAGGGAAAGATTAGATTACTTCTGAATAGTTCTCTTTAAAAGAAAACTTTTAGTTTGGGTTTATTTGTTTTAAGAAAGTTCATTATTGCTTTTAGTGAAATTTTTGAAACAAAAAGATTTAATTTCTTGCTTTATATTGGATTGGGGGCATCCTTGCATTTGAAGTAGCGAAATTTCATGATTCTTGGGGGCCATGAATCGTGCATTGGTGTATAGTACCTTTTTCTCATTTCTTGAGAATCTTGATATTGATGAGTTTTAAGATTTTGGAACATTGTGCATCTGGGAATGATAAATGTTTTCTCCTTCTCGTAGCATAGATTTCATTGAAATGAAAAGATTGCATCTTCATCTCTTTTCATAACTTTCGAGTCGGCCGAAACATCATATTGTCCATGCCATTTTTCTTTTGAGTAACAATAGCCATAAAATAAAGCGCTTATAAAAATTGATTAGACATTTTTATATTTTCTGGTAGCAAATCTACATTAGATTAGTTGTAGAGATTTGGAATAGGTGTGAAAGATAACTTTCCAAAGCTGCAAACAAACATAGTATCTTGTGATAGTGAGAGTTAAATCCACTTACTTCATTTTGTCCTGGGAAGCCCTTCTCACACAAGGGTCAATCACGAGGTCGCATTGAGACTGGCAGAGTTACTCACCCTACTTTGTTGGTATTGGTGTAGGTATTGCGCGTATTATGGGGGTCATTTGAAGGTATACCCACAATGATGAGTGGAAGCCTTTTAAGTTGATTTCGGGCTAGGTACCCTGCCATTGCGCATGGATCGGACTGTCAACTGTTTCCCCAAGAATCACTGTAGTAATTGGTAACCTTAGTGGCCTATCTCTCTAGGTTCTTTACAGAAGGTGATTGCGGAGGGGCAAGTCTTCACGGTACCTGGAATTGACGTTGGCCAAACTCACTCGGGCTCCTTGGAGGGTATACCCACGATTATGTGTGGGATCTTGCACCAGGGTGTAAGTCCATTAAGAAGGTCATCAATGTAACTTTTCCACCCGCTCTATCTAAGCCCCTTCTTACATTGTCCCTGCGACATTGGATTTCATCACCAACTAGTGTGTTCATTGTGAGAAGGTTTTATTTGCTTGCTTGCTTACTAGATTTTTAGTGTGTGTTGTTTGTTTTCCCTAGAGGACTCTAGGTTGGATTTATTTAATGGCGTCAGCTCCCGGAATGACCAATGAAGGAACCCCTGCTCTAGGGGAACATTTTGTTTTTCCTTCTTATGGAAACATTGGTCCTCCTCACATCGCTACTTTGAGCCTTCTAGGTCTCACTATTGGATTACCGGTATAATTGTTTTCCACTCAGGTAATCCTGAATGCAGTTAGTGCTTCAGTCACAAGCACTTTCCCCCAAGAACATCAAAATCATGTTGATCCTTCACCTTCTTCACTAGTAAGGTCTTCTTTTCCTTCTTCACCCTCAAGTTCGCCTTCTGTTTCATCTTCTTCATCGAGTGAAATTTTTGAATCTAGTAACCCGGTGAATAAGAAGAAGAAGAAAGATAAACAAGGGTCAAAAATTCCAACCACTGTCAAACATGTTGGAAAAAAACCAGTTACTGTTAATCATGCTGGGAGCGTTGATGATGTCAAGATCACCCAAACAACCCATAAGCCCAGGTACCCTTGCAGGCTTTGTAAAGGTAGCCATCTTCTTAAGGATTGCCCTAGTCTATCCAAGGTTATAGAAGCATGGTCTACATCTCCTTTCCAGTCCATGTTGTCATCCTCTGAACAACATGTTGACGAACCCCTGTCAACCAGTCATGATACGGTTGGGAAGAAGAAAAGCTGAGTCAAGTTCCCATGTATGTTATGCAAAGGGAGTCATCTCACTCACCTTTGTCCTCATATGAACAAAGCCTCAAAATTACTGGAAGGCATGACTATTTCACAGCCTCAACTTCCAGCTGCTTATCGTAAGATTTCTCTCAACCCTCCAATAGTTGATGGAATGATCACTCCGGTCCCTTCACCGGTCAACCCGGTTGATCATGTCATCAATCTGGTCATGTCCTTAATTGAACCAGTTGACAAAGTGGTCGATCTAATCCCATCCTTGGTCAATCCCACTCTCCCTTTAGAGAGTGTTAACAAAGTGGTTGATCTKATCCCATCGTCGGTCGATCCCACTCTCCCGTTAGAGAGTGAAACCCAAGCGGTCGATCTGTTTCCACCTGTCGACCCCATTCTCCCCTTGGAGAATGAAACCCGAGTGGTCGATATAATCTCGTCATCGGTCGATCCTTCTCTCCTGCTAGAGAGTAAACCCGATACTGCCCATGTTTTTCTCATTGATACAGACTCTGCCATGTCGGGGGGTATTCCTCTTTCTCCCATGAAACCCCCTCCAAGTTATGAGGCCATCCATTTTGATTGGGGTGTGCTAACTGGACATCATCTTCCCTCTCACCTTCCTTTCTAGATTATAGTACAGGTTTGTGGTCAAGAAGTTCCTCAAACACTGATAGATGAAGGTGCATCCATTAGTATTTTGTCCTCTTTTGCTTGGCAAGCTTTGGGTTGTCCTTCACTTGCATCGGTTACGCAGAATCTGTTAGCTTTTAACAGAAGAACTAGTCGACCTTTAGGGAACCTTCCTCAGTTTCCTGTAACTTTGGGAGGGAAAAATATCTTTATTGACGTCATGGTAGTCCAAGACCCCTTGGATTTTGCTTTACTCCTTGGGCGAGATTATGTCTATACCATGAAATCTATTTTGTCTACTCTTTTTCGTGTGATATCTTTCCCTCACGATGGACGAGTTGTGACTTTTGATCAACTTTCATTCATTGATCCCGACTGGATTACCTCCCTAAATGGTTCTTATATGCAGATGGTATCGCCCCCACCACAGGCCAATTATGTGGCATTGTCACCCATGGATTCAACTTCTGATGACTTAGATCCAGTAGTTGACATGGTGATCTCTTCCATAGGGTTTTTAGAGCCTGATCTCTTTACTCCTATCACGACCCTCGACATGGTGTCCTTCCAGAGTGTGTTTCTTCCTTCCAGCGAAGACCTCTTAGAATCCATGATCGTGTTTTTTCCCTTGACATGCTATCCTTTCGGAGCATTGTCCTCTTGGAATCCATGATCAAGAAGACTCCAAGGAAAGTTTTTTCATCTCTGAAGCAACCTCATTAAAAAATGAAATAGAGGTATTTGAGCATGGTTTTTTTATTTCAAGCTCGTTAAAAAATGAAACCACTTACGAGGATAGTTTTTTCATCTCTGTGGCAACCTCGTTAAAAAATGAAACAGAGGTTACGAGCATGGTTCTTGTTTCTATGTCAAGCTCGTTAAAAAATGAAATAGCTTTGCCCCTCTCTGTTTGAGTCAAGTCCTTCGTCTAGTATTTGAAGCTTCATTTCATTCATATTTGCAGTTGGATGAAACAAAGCTTGGGGGACATTTCTTTCAGCC
>JASDQU010098330.1:784-11153 GCA_032191745.1 Picea mariana | reverse complement strand
TGGTTGAATTGTTGCGGTCGCGACAATAACACTGGGGTCTGCATTGATGATTTGTCTTTTACCAATATTATTAGAATCAGATTATGAATTAGGGTTCGACTCCTTGTCTTTGATCTCAGCCACCAATGACTATTTTGAGTGACATTCATCGGTGTTGTGCCAGGGGATTTTGTGGAAATTGCACCATTTTCCAATGTCCTTCTTTGTCTTCCCATGACGCTTCTTTTCCTGTGGATTGGACTAGTTTTCAGAAGACTATTTGTTAGGGTCGTCTTTGTCATACTTTGGTTGTTAATGATTTGTAGACCTGAACTCCTGTTTGTTCTAGTGCTTAAGTTTCTGCTCGATTTTAACAAATCATCGATAAGAAACACCGAGTGATGAGATGTCCAGAAAATCCATTTCAGTTTGGATGTAATTGTGTAGAGCCCCACGGTATTTCAGAACCAAATTTTGTTTAGATTATTTGATACCCAGCTTGGTGCGCAAGGTATGGAAGGTATTGCTAAACTTTGAAACTTCTTTGCCCCTCTCTTTCCGTAGTGTGGTCCATCTCATGTACTGGTCCTCATAGTTTCCAACAGGGTAATGTTGTTTCTTTACTGCATCCACAAAAAAATCCCAAGTGGGCTCGGCCCCAAATATTCTAGACTCCTCTGTGGAAATTTTCTCCCAGTAATTTTCCCACCAATGTTTGACATGGGGGATAGATTTAAGGAGTGAGAAGGTGATATTTTATCTGTCGGAAAAATTATGAACAGAGAAATAACCTTCTAACAGATTTAACCATTTGTCTAGGGCATCTGCATCTATTCGACCTTCAAATATAGGAATATCAAAATTAACCTGTACCTTGAAAGGAGATGTGCTTCCAAAGTGATTGTTTGATGTAGATGCACCTGTTGCTATCGACAGGTGTTGAAGGATATGGGAAAAATTCTCCATCATTTCGTCCCTCTGTCGCGTGAGAGCTTGCTCAAGAAACAGATTTATAGGATTGTCTACTAAATCGTTTTTCTTTTCTTCTGCCATGGAGGATTTATTGGGCATGCGAGAGTGATTGTATTCAAGAGAGAAAAGCTCAAGACACAACTTGCTATACTCAGACCTCATCGGGGACATGCACTGAAAAATGATCAAGAGTAGCCTTCTTTGATACCACTGATCCAGATTATTTTCGACACGAAATGAGAGTGAATATATAATAAATAAATGCATAGAGATATCACAGATATTTAATAATATAACATAAATGTATCAGAGATGCAACCATAAACACAGATATACATTAATACATGATTTCTATTATTGAAAGAAATGTACAGAGACTGTAAAAGTATAGAGTGAAATACTCACTAGAATTCATGTTTTATACGTGATGTTGAGGTGGAATTGCTGCAAGTATGTGGACCACTTTTGATGGTGATCATTCTGCAATTTTCCTTGTGTCTGCATGAACTGCAGTGGATTATGATCAGTGTGTATGACTGTCTCCTTCCCAAGAATGCAATCCCTCCACTGACGACAAGCTTGCACAATGGGGTACATTTCTTTGTCGTAAGTAGGGTACTTACAGAAAAAATATGATAGTGTCTCACTATGATAGGCCAAGAGGTGGCTCTGCTGAGTGAGAATGGCACTCAATGCATAGTCTGAAGAATATGTCTCGATCTCAAAGTCATGTTGAAGGTCTAGTAGTGAAAGTACAAGGGCTGAGCATAAGTGCTGCTTCAAATCATCGAACACTTGTTGTTGGGACCGACCCCACACAAATTTTGCCTTAGCACCACCCTTGGTTATTTGGCCGAGGGCCTATGCAATATGGGAGAATCCCAACATGAAATTGCGGTAGAAATTGGCAAGGCCCAAGAATCTCCAAAGCTCAGTGAGTGTGGTTGGGGTTGTCCAGTCATAGATGACTTGGATCTTGGCTAGATCCTCATGTACGCAATGTTGATCAATGATGTATCCCAGGTAATGGACCCTGTCCATGTCGAAGGAGAATTTTTCCAAGTTGGAATATAGCTTGTGCTGTCGCAGGGTGTGCAGAACCTGTTGAATATGCTGCAAGTGTTCGGCCTAAGTCTTGCTGTAAATGAGAATGTCATCTAGATACACCACTACAAATGTATTGGTGAATGGTCATAGGATATTGTTCATCATCCTCATGAAAGTGGCTAGAGAAATTATGAAACCAAAGGGCATGAACAACCATTCAAAAAGGCATTCCTTTGATTTGAAGGTGGTTTTCTATAAATTTGTCTGTTCTATCAGTACCTAGTGGTAGCCAGACTTCAGATCAATCTTACTAAAGTATTTGGACCTCATGAGTTGGTCAAGGAGGTCGTCGATTTGGGGAATCGGGTACCGGTTTCTGACTCTGATTTTATTCAGAGCCCTGCAATCAATGCAAAGTTGCCAGGTTCCATCTTTCTTCTGTACTAGCACGATTGGGCTCCCGCAAGGCGATGAGCTTAGATGGATGTTCCCCTTGTGAAGCAATTCTTGGATCTTTCACTTGATCTCCTCATTCTCTAATAAAGAGCGATGATAGAATGGCCCATTGGGAAGCAGTGCATCGGGGGTTAGATTGATGGGGTGCTTGACCTGGTAGTGAATAGGTACCCCTGTAGGTGAGGAAAAGATATCTGAGTATTCTTCCACGACCTTATCTTTTTGCTTATGTTGTGTGGAGAGGTCGACCGTAGAGACCCTGGATGTTGCTGTGATATTTTGCTTATTGTGAGAGTGAATCACGAAGAAGACAAACTTCCTCGTCTAAGAGATGACCTTCCTGCATTTCTTAGAAGAGATCAAGGAAATAACACTAGGTGGGACTGCCTCGGGTATCCTATACAATTTCCTATTCAAAGTAATAATAACACTACAATTCCTAGACTCATATATAACATGACGTTTCCATAAATAAGGTTGGCCCAAAAGAACATCACAAACTTCGAGAAGAGAAACATCACACAATACCTTGTCTTTGAAGGACTTGATGTCGTACGATAGTCGACACTATTGGTTGACACGGAGATCACTTCCTTGGTGGAGCCATCCAATGGTGTAGGATTGTGGGTGCGGTGTTGTCGACAGGGCCAGCCGCTTGATGAACTCTACTGAGATGAGGTTCTTCTGGCTACCACTATCAACGATGAAGTGCATCGGGGTGCCTTTTACCCACATCTGTGAATGGAAGAGGCGTTATCCTTCTTCTGGCTCGTTTGTTTCACCAAGCTAGAGTTTGGTGGTAGAAACAGTGGCACTGGGTTCCACTTCAATGATTCGTTTTCCACTTTCTGGTTCTGGCTCAGAGTCAGAACCCACATATGATTAAGAGGATTTCACTCCAACCACCGACGACTGCTTTTAACGACAATCAATAGTGTTATGCCAAGGGCTCTTATGGAAGTCGCACCACTTCTCTGTATCTTTATTTGTCTTTCTAATGTCCTTATTGGCTTGTGGATTGGACTGGTTTTCTTGATACTATCCATCTTTTCTCTGTCCTTTGTTCTATGGGTTGGGGACACCCTTTCCTAGCTTTTGTTATGAGGGGTTCCCAGGCCCAAATTGCCACGTCTTTTGTTTGAGCTTCTTCTCAATTTTGACGACATATTGGTAGGCCATGCCCAAGGATGAGATTTCCATAAATTCCATTTCGGTCTGGATGTATCTATGCAGAGCACCACGATACTTGAGTACCAGATGTCACTCTGAATATTTGATACCCAGCTTGGTGTGCAAGGTATGGAAGATATTTGTGAAACCTGGCATTGCCTGGTCTCTTTTTTGCCGCAGTGTGTTCCATTTGGTATACAAGTCGTCATAACTTCTGAAAGGGTAGTATTGTTCCTTAATAACATCCTTGAAGGATTCCAAGGTGGCCATGACTGTAAATAATGAGGGTTCCTATATTTGCTTTTGCTCACAGAAAGTTTCCCACCAATCTTTGACATGGGGAACGACTTTGAGGAGAACAAAAGTAATATTTTTTCTACTCGAAAAGTTATGGATAGAAAAATACCCTTCTATTAGATTCAACCACTTGTCTACAACTTCTGCATCTATCTGTAATTCAAATATAGGAATATTGAAGTTTATTTGTACCTTGAAGGGGGCGGCACCTCCGCTCGAAGAAGATGTGTCTCTTGTTAGTATCCGCTGAAGGATTTGTCTGAAACTATGCATCATCTTGTTCCTTTGTTGCATGAGAGCTTCCACAATCAACATTTTGAAAGGATCTCTTGTCCCATCATATTTATTTTCTCCTTCCATGAGAGGTCGCTGGGGCATGCGAGAGATTTTTTCCTCAAGAGAAACAAGCTCGAGACCCAACTCTTTGTACTCTGACCTCGTTGGGGACATGCATTAAGATGAAAAGGATAAAACTACTTTGATACCACTCTAGTCAGATCAGTGGTATCAGAACATGCTGCTCTTGATCTTTTTTCAGTGCATGTCCCCGACGAGGTCCGAGTATAGAAATTTGGGTCTCGAGCTTGTCTCTCTTGAAGACAATCGCTCTCACACGCCCAAGAAACCCTCCATGGTGAAAGAAAAGAAAAACGATGGAGCAGGCGATCCTATAAATCTGTTGCTTGAGCAAGCTCTCACGTGACAAAGGGATGAAATGATGGAGAATTTTTTCCACATCCTTCAATGCCTCCTGATAGCAACAGGTACATCTGCATCAAACAACCACTTTGGAAGCACCTCTCCTTTCAAGTTACAAGTTAATTTTTATATTCCCGTATTTGAAGGTCAGATAGATGCGGATGCCCTAATCAAATGGTTAAATATGTTAGAAGGTTATTTCTCTGTTCATAACTTTTCCTGCAGAGAAAAGATCACCTTCACACTCCTTAAATCTCTCCCCCATGTCAAACATTGGTGGGAAACTTACTGGGAGAAAAGTTCCACAGAGGAGTCTGGAATATATGGGGCCAAGCCCACTTGGGATTCTTTTGCGGATGCGGTAAAGGAACAATATTACCCCGTTGGAAACTATGAGGACCAGTACATGAGATTGACCACACTTCGGTAAGAGAGGGGCCAAGTAGTTCCAGATTTCACCAATAACTTCCATACCTTGCGCACCAACTTGGGTATCAAAGAATCCAAATGACATTTGGTTCTGAAATACCGTGGGGCTCTACACAGATACATCCAAACTAAAATGGATTTTCTGGACATCTCATCACTCGATGTTGCTTATCTATATGATGTTAAAATCGAGTAGAAATTTAAGCACCAGAACAAACGGGATTTCAGGTCTGCAAATCCACAACAACCAAAGTATGACAAAGACGACCCTAACAAACATTCTCCCGAAAACCAATCCAAGCCACAGTAAAAGAAGGGTCATGGGAAGAGAAAGAAGGATGCTGGAAAATGGTGTGATTTCCACAAAATCCCCTGGCACAATAGCGATGAATGTCGCTAAAAACAATCATTGGTGGCTGAGATCAAAGACAAGAAGCTGAACCCTGATTCAGAATCTGATTCTGAAAATACTGGTAAAAGACAGATCATCGACGCACACCCCACTGCTATTGTTGCAACCACAACAATTCAACCAAAAGAAGCTATAGATCCTGAAAAGGGGGGGCACCTTTTTCATTCACATATGTGGGTGAAGGGGACCCTGTTGCATTTTATTGTTGATAGTGGAAACTAGAAGAACCTCGTCTCAACAGATGTCGTCAAACATTTGGGGTTGTCGACAACACCACACCTGTAACCATAGAACATCGGGTGGCTTCACCAAGGATGATATCTTCGTGTCAGCCAACAATGTCGATTGTCATATGGCATCCAACCCTTCAAGGATGAGGTATTATGTGATTTTTCCCCACTGGATGTCTGTGATGTTCTCTTGGGCTAAACATATATGTGGAAGCGCCTTGTTGTTTATGAGTCTCGACCCCGCAATGTCATTGTTTCTTTGGGGGGTCATCTCTACAGAATACTAGAGGTAGTTCTGAATACTGTCCCACCTAAAAGTGTCACAAGGTAGTATTTCATACTACAAAATTCAGCTTCTTCTCAATCTATTCAAAAGGTGAACAAAAGGATACTGCAACCACTACAGCCTCGTCCCAAGCACCTTCTATCCAATATAAGTAGGTCAAAAAGATTGTAGCAAAGTGTAAATATTCCTTCTTAACAAAATAATATCATGTTTCCAAACCAGTTAAAAATGTCCAACCCTTCCAGCCACATGCTCGTGATAGCCTTCCACAAACTGAGCAGCACAAGGTCTCTAGCAAGGCAGACAACTCACCAAGAATCAGATCGAACAAATGCTTTTTCCTCTCCCATGGGAACTCAATGCAATGGAGACCATTGCTTCCTAAAGAGGGAGGATTGATTCAGGTGGATATCAGTGGCCACCCACTTTTTCCAACTGGATCAAAATAGTTTCCTCACAATTTTGGCTATTTACTATTTTAGCAATTTTAACTTCTAGGGCCATTTTGAGGGCCTAAATGAAGGTTTTTCAGGATCAAGCTTCTCAAATATGTTTGAAGGCATAATTGAGACCCCAAAATGAATCTCCTCGATGATACCTTTCCAACGGGCTATCAGACGCCTAAAACACAGATCGTATGCAAAAGTTATGACCTCGATAAGTTGATGTACTAACTTACCCAAACGAGGCCCACATGACTTTTGGCGCTTCATCTCCTAGGGTTAGGTTTTGGATTTCTAGGTTTTCTGGAAATTCCTATTTATTGTAAAAATTCCTTCAGAGTCTCATTGTAATCATCTTATTGCAAATGCGAGTAACTGTCACATCTCTTCTTAGAGATAAGCTGCCACCATTCTAGTGAGTCTTTCACTCTATATTTTTACAGTCTCTGTACATTTATTTCATTAATAGAAATCATGTATTACTGTATATATGTGTTTATGGTTTCATATCTGATACATTTTTTATATATTATTAAATATCTATGATATCTCTGTTCATTTCTTTATTATATCTTTCCTCTCTTTTTGTGCTAAAAAATGAAGGGTTTTCAGGATCAAGCTTCTCAATGATATCTAAAGTCATGATTGATCCCCCAAAATGAATCTCCTCAATGATACCTTTCCAACGGGATATCATACGCCTAAAATAGAGATTGTATGAAAAAGTTACGACCTCGGAAAGTTGATGTACTAACTTACCCAGACGGGGCCCACACAACTTTTGGCGCTTCATCTCCTAGGGTTAGGTTTTTGGATGTATAGGGTTTTTGGCATTCTTGTTTATTGTAAAAATTCCTTCAGAGCCTCAATGTAAGGATCTTCTTGCGAATGAGTGTAACCGTCACATCTCTTCTTAGAGATAAGCCGCCACCAATCCAACAAGCTTGTTTCCATTGCATTTTACAGTTTCAACTTATTTCCTTATTGAATTGAAAACCGGTTTTAATGTATCTATGTTATTTTGTGTTAAGCACTTGTTAATAATCTATAGTCATTTCATTCTGGTCATAAAATCCAGATCAGTGGTCTCTGATACCACTGATCCAGATTTTATGAGCATAATTAAATAAGAGAAAGATTGCAGAACAAAATGACTACAAATTATTAACAAGTTCTTAACACAAAATAACAGAGATATGGTAAGACTGGTTTTCTATTGAATAAAGAAATAAGCTGAAACTGTAAAATGCAGTGGAAACAAGATTGGTGGAATGGTGGCGGCTTATCTTTTAAAAGAGATGTGACAGTTGCACTGATTCGCAAGAAGATCCTTATAATGAGGCTTTGAAGGCATTTTTACAATAAACAGGAATGCCAAAAACCCTAGACATCCAAAAACCTAACCCTAGGAGATGAAGCACCAAAAGTCATGTGGGCTCCGTCTGGGTAAGTTAGTACATCAAATTCCCGGGGTTGTAACTTTTGCATACGATCTCCATTTTAGGCATATGATAACCCATTGGAAAGGTATCGTCAAGGAGATTCATTTTGGGGGATCAATCAGGCCTTTGGTAA
This sequence comes from Picea mariana, assembly GCA_032191745.1. Taxonomy (NCBI): domain Eukaryota; kingdom Viridiplantae; phylum Streptophyta; class Pinopsida; order Pinales; family Pinaceae; genus Picea; species Picea mariana. The sequence goes on along the minus strand of JASDQU010098330.1, from coordinate 3,158 downwards.
TTAGTAAGAAGCTCAGTCCCAAAAAACCTTCATTTAGGCCCTCAAAATGGCCCCAGAAGTTAAAACTGCTAAAAAATAGTCTTTGCCAAAATTGCCAGAATACTATTTTGAGCCAGTTGGAAAAGGTGGGTGCCATCGATGTCCACCTGGATCACTTTCGGTCCCTTCAAAAAATCATGCTCTGTAGCAGTGTATGACTTCACGGTATCAATTGCAAATTCATTGATAAACCCTACAGTAATACTGTCTAACTAAAAATCTACTACGCGTGTAAATTTATTATTGACTTGCTAGAACTGCGCGATCTCCATAGAATTTCACTCTATCTTTTTTATCTAATTTGTAGGATGGTTTTTCTTCAACCTAAATAACCACTCCTACGACAGATGTGGGAATTTGCAAAAAAATACTTCATGCAAGTCGCTAAACAAATATATGTTGAGGTATTTACGAGGTGTAAATTTAGGGTTTTTGTTGTCCTTCTATGAAAACTCAAGTTCCTTTGTCCTTAACCATCTTTCAGTATTATCCTTCACTGTATTGCATGGCCTGAAAATTCACTTTTATTCTTTCATTCTCCATGATTTTCTTCAACAGATCCCTTCCAATCACAAATAGCTTGCACTCATTCCCAAGACTAGTAGAGAAACAAAACCACTTGCGCCTATTCCAAAGAATGACAGAGCAACAGAACCCCGCAAGCATAGAGAATCCCCTTGACAACAACAGAGAGATTTAAAGGAGGCCCTATTCAAAAAATTTGGACAGCGACAGAGGCAAAGGATCCCTACCCAACCAAACCCGACAACGATCATGTAGTGGAGATACTGAGGGGTTGACATCATCCTGCTGAAATTGGTAATTTCTTAGTTACAAGCTCTCCAAGCTCTGATATTTTTACTAATTAGTTACAAGATATGAGGTATTTGTTTTGTTGTTTACCAAGGGTTCCTTGCAACTTAGAGGCCAAAAAACCTATGCTTCTTTTCACACTAAAATATTTTTCATGGATTCCCCTCCACCAAGCCATTGCCTCTCCTCAACATCCCTGGATTCTCCCTGAACCTTCTCAACCTCCCCCATAATCCCTATGTCAACCTTATATTCCTCCTCTCCCTTATCATCAATTTCCTCCCCAAACATTTATTCACTTCTCCCAACCACCCCAACTTAACACAACGCCTCCTTCCAACACCCCTTACCTAGCCCTTCTAGCACCTCGTTTGTTGCTTCATTTTCACCAATGCTTGCACATAAGCTCCTCCTTTACAACAATTTTCTAGATGACCCCTTATTATCCCTAGCATCATCTTCGAGAGGACATGATATAAGTAACAATGAACAATCATCCCCGAGAATATAGGTCCATTAGGTAAGGTATTTCTTTTGTTCTACATTTTGAAAAAAAAATAATTGTTTTTCACAAATAATCAAAAATCAAATTTATAATGGTAAATCGTTTCCCTTCCTTTTAGCTATTAGATCAAGTAAATTATTGCTCACTAATGTGGTTGAAATTTTTTCTTCTCAACACTATTCTTTGATACTGGGCTACATACAAAGAGTACAATATTCTTGATACAATATATTATGTAGAACCAAAAATATCTATCAGGAAATGACAAAATAATAATAATATATCTAGAAACATATCAGAAGAACACCAGAATAATCATCAGGAAGAGAAACTATTTTATTATAGCATTGTTCACTTTCCTCCTCTTCGAGGGGGAAAACTCTACCAAAGAAGAGATATATTACAATAATCTCAAAGAAAAAATATCCAATGCCTACTACTCTTATTTATACTAATTCTACCTTCTAAGGAAACTTCTAGAGGAAGATCTTTCTATAAGTGAAAGATTCTATTAGGTCTTCTTAAAATGACTAATTCTTCTTTATTTATTAGTCCTTATTGACTAATTTCGACCTCTACTAAATATAAAACATATCCTACTAACTAATGACCCATGGAGAGGGAATAGGATCAGATCCTAACATGCCCTCCTGATTCAAAATCATCCTTGTCCTCAAGGTTGTAGGTTTGGAAATTGATGAAGTATGGTCGTGGGTTCCCAGGTCACCTCCTCTGATGTTGTGTCCTTCTACTTGATCAACACTTCCTTGATAGTGCGCCCATGAAGCTAACGTTCATGGTTATTGAGGAATTCTTCTAGTTGGAGCCACAATGACCCTTCTTCATCTTATTCTAGCGGGATGGTTTGGACTCTACAATTTTGTCCCACCACTTTCTTGAGACAAGAAACATGGAAGACCAAATGGATATTGGAAGGATAAGGAAGGGCCAATTTGTAATCCATAGAACCAATACGCTTGATGATCTGGTAGGGTCCATCAAAATTAGGTGTCAATT
>JASDQU010098329.1:17648-39090 GCA_032191745.1 Picea mariana | reverse complement strand
TGGGACTTGAAATAACTCATCATAGTCAGAAACAATTCTAACTAAATAATCTTTTAACTTCACATCACAATCTTTGAAAGTATCAATTCCGACAGTGTCTTTATCTTTTACCACCATTAAGAGATATCGCTCACTGACATTTACAATCCTCTTCCTCTGTCCTGAGTTGGTTAGTGATAAATTCAATTTCTTTTGATGAGACCTTACTATATATTCTTTTCCATCTTTAGTTAATTGATACTTATTGTCTTCACGATAGAATATTTATTTTCTATCATACAAATATGGAATTCCAAGTACGATACCGCATATATCTAGTGGAACTACATCCAACTCAACCTCATCTATGAACTGTGAATTAAGTGCAAACTTTAGGACACATTGTCTTTCCACCTGCAATTGATTATCATTATGAATCCATCCTAAGGGATATGGTTTCTTATGATGTTGAACTATTGCAGTAGTCTTTGGTTTTCCTTTATTCTCGAACTTTGTTGGTTTCAACTCTGGGTGAAGGATCCAACAACGATCCTCACTATGGCCTTCCTTCTTACAATGAGTACATGTAGGTTTCTCCTTCTTCACTATATAAGTTTTCTTTCCTTTGAAATTTTGTTTACCCTTGCCTTTAAACTTTCCTTCAGTAGATTTAAATGGTTTTACAAAATCAACATTTACATTCTTGCCTCTAGATTCAAGATGAGTCGCTTGCACACACACCTCATCTAAACTCGTAGGATTAAACATAAGAATGGTATGTCGTAAATAGCTATGCAAACCACCTATATACTTAAGTAATGTCTCTTGAGTATCCAATGATATTCCCAACAACAAAGCTCTTTTGCAAAACTCTTGTGTATAACTTTGAACAGTTTGTCCTTTTAACTGTCTAAAGTTCTGCCATGACATAATAGCTTGTTGCATGTAAGCTAGAGGATAAAATTTATTTCATAAAGCGGATGTAAAATCAAGCCATGAAGAGAGAGTCTTACCAAACTTCTTAAGATCCTATTTTGTCCTGCTTTCCCACCAAACAAGGGTGGTTCCTCCCATCTTGAGACTAGCAAGCTGGATCATAGTCTCTTCATCTATGATTCTTTGTATCCTGCAATACACTTCAATTTGTCTTATCCAATTATCTAACTTTTCTGCATCTAGTTCTCCATCATACAAAGGCAACTCAAATTTAACATCAAGTTTTAACAAAGGCATATTAGACTTATGCTTATGTGTTTTTTTTGTATGGTAGATGTTGTAGAATGAGAACTAACATTTGATGTAGAACTGGAAGAAGAAGGAGAAGATGGCGGTGGTGGCGTAGGAGGAGGCTTTGAAGACTCTCATTTCTCTTCACTTTTACCCTTCATTAAGATCTCTCCCAAGGATGGTTTCTTTCTCTCCAAGAAATCCTCATACAACACTTTGACCATTTCATACATGGAGAAAAGTGCATCTTCTAGTTTCTTGGTTCGTGGAGAAATATCTCCTTATGAAGCCATTATTTTCTTCCTCAACAATCGTTCTATCTCAGGAATGAATTCAGCCAATGATCCTTCTCCTTTCTGAGATTTGGATCTTGTAAGCATCCACCCTGCACTCATTAAACCTTCCAAAACAACCAAAAGCTCTGATACCAAAATACTTGATCCAAAAATGGAAGGAATAATAAACAATTGTCTTATTTAGATGCTTAAAGTTGTTTAAAGAGTTTAGCTATTAAATAATCATGTTGTAAAAATAGAGATATGAACAGCAACAAAAGAGACAAAGACAAAAAAGATCTTGATAATAGAGTTCACCAATGAGTGGCTACGTCTCTGCGCCCGCTTCCAAGTGGAGGACCACTTTATTGATCTTCAAATGCTCAAGTTCTCTTACAATGGCTCCATGCTATTACATAACATGCTTCAGATCTACTCTGCAAGACCTCCTTTCTCAGACGCATGTATGCTTCCTCAAACTCCTCTCACAAACATAACAAAAAGGCCTCTCAAAACATGAGAAAAAGCCAAAATACATAAAGTGCTCCTCAAATTCCCTGCATCAAAAAGTTCTTTTACAAGCTTCACAAAACCTAGTTTTTATAGTTTTCATGCTCATATGAGGAATTCCAACTTCCCTTGAAGATCTGGCCTCTTTCTGGGATCAAATCCCCCTACAAATGGCCAAGATATCTGTTGACGGGCGAAATTGACCGCTTGTCAACTAGAGGAGTGAATCTGGTCCAGGGTTGTCTAATTAACCCAAGCCGTTTGGATTAATTCACTTTGATGGGTTTTGCGGCTCCGTTGGCCGATCTAAGTACTAAAGAAAACGAAAAAATAACTAAAGGAAAAACAATAACCTAATAAATAACAATCACTAAAATCTATAAGTACATTTAAATATATATATGTACAATTTATTTAACTGAAATTATAATCAATAACTTTATATACAATCTGTACAAAACACGGGTTTTAATCTAAACTTGTAAAAATCAAATGTAGATTGATTACTTTAGCAATAATAATAAAGACAATGAAAATACTACCTAATCTTTTTGGGGTTTGTTTTCTTATATGTATGCACTCATGAAATCAAACATTAAACTGCCTAATTAAACAGAAAATAATAGATAGTAGTAAATGTTTTATATAGAGAAAACTTCTATATTCAGCAAACTAGCGAAAATAGAGCAAACTTCTATATTCTGAATCGTCCCTCACATGTGATGAATTGCTTCACTACAGCAAGTAAATCATGCCACCTAGGTTTCAAGGACGAAATTGGCATACCTCGATCACAGCTAGTTATTTTTCGTGAGGTAAACAGTAGAGTCCAAAGGAGCTCCTCCACTTTCGCGTTTTTGAACCATTTATGACCAACCGCTAGCAATCTTGTGGCTTGGATTAAGAACTCTTCTGTCACTTTCAGTTTCACATCACCGATCTTTTCCCTACAACCATCAAAGGTTAAGGCAAACTCTTGGGTGACTGAAGGTTAAAACCCTGAAATTTTTTGATGAACAAATGCCAAACATTCATTTCCAAATCTTCCCTAGTGTTATCATATGAGAACAGGGTTTGGACGTCGTTCGGTTCGACCCTTACCACTGGAGCCATGCTGAATGGATGGGTAATTAACATAGAACACACAGGTAGGGTTTGCAAAAACGCAACAGAGCCAAAGCCCCGAGCCTTATCAATACATGCTGTGATAATTCAAACGACGGGCAAGGTGTTTAATCAAAACGTGTGTGAGGAGTTTCGTGAAACCTGAGACCATGGTAAGGAGTAATGGCATGTTGTACATCGTATGCCACCTTGGAATTGGGTACATGCTAGGACCAGAGTACTCTGAAAACAAAACACGCGCATCATAGTTTGATTTGCAAAGTTAGGTTGGTTTACAAAATCGAATAGTTCAAAGTTTCATGAAAGAAATATGATCAAAAATCAACCAAAATCCATACAAAAAAAATCGAATATCAATCGATGGGGGTCCTCCGTTTATATAACCATAAATCTCTTAGGCATGCTTAGAATCGGAAGGGTCACAAACAAGGAGATCAACAAGCTCATAGCAAGAAACCATAATTCTGTAATAAACCATATGCTTTTAATGAAATTTTAAAACAGAATAGTAATGATAGTTGCGAGTTTTCATGCTTCAGTCATGAAAACTAAGCATGAATAAATGATAGGTAAAATGAGACGATTTACAACTGTCATTTAGATAAACGCTTATGAAGAGTAATAAAATTTCATAGACCCTGTGTAGGCAGCTTATAAAAATAATAATCACATGATTGCTGCCAACAATGGAGACATGCCAAAAGAAGCAGTTATCTTTGTCATATGAACGAGTTCAGGTTAGAATAATCAAAAAAAACTTTGAATCGAAAACAACCAAAAAGCCATTTGAGCATCCCAAATAATTATAATGCATTCCAATTTCAGACAACTGTTATTTTTAAAGAAATGAAAACTAATGACAATCTTAGCAAAAGGGAGCCACGATGTTAAAGTTAAAATCTTCAATACTGTTGACAGGGTCACTGCTGCCAGCAGGCATCCATAGCCTCGACAGGGATGTCAATTAACCCACTCTGATATATGTATCCTGTCAAGAAATTCCAGATCAGAACGAAGGACGTTTAAGGTCAAAACAGAATCCATATCTGAGAATTTTCTTTTACCTGACATTGCTTCGCTGCCAGCGGGCCTGTTCAGTACCTCAACGAAGTTAACTTGGTGTCATGCATGCATTTACCCACTGCCAGCAGACCTGTTTAGTGTCTCGGTGGGTTTACAAGTACTTCCCACATCTCTCTGAAAATTTATATTAGTTTTTAAAGATATTCAATAAAGCGGGGTGATGCTGAAAATTCTAGTTTTTTTTTTGTTTAACACATCTTGATATGTCAGAGACCTTGAAAAAAAATTTAGCTGTCCTTCATCAAGATCTAGAAATAGTTTATTAATAAAACTGACTTTCAAGAACAGGGAGACATCGTTGAGTTGTTCTCTTAAAGAACATGGATAGCGTAAAAACGATTTTTATAGATGGTCGTGAATACTTTTGATTGCAGATTGAAACCAAGAAAACACTTTTCAAACAACAAGTCACCTTCAACAGGGCTGCAATTCCAGAAAAATACAATAATTGATGTTTTAACAACTTTCAGCAGTCATTTTCGAGGGGAAATTTTTCTGTTTTCTTTGTCTGAGCTAGCCCGTGGTGCAGGCATATGTGTTTCAAACGAAAGACCGATAAGCAGAAATGAGAACCAAAACAAACTAGAAAAGAAAAACAAACAGCAAATAAAACAAAACAGAAAACATTTACAAAGGGTGTATGGGAGCATCATTAGGCAAAGTACTTTTTTAGAGCTTGGCCATTCACCGGGAAGGTGTCTGGTTGCCCCTCTAAATTCTATAAGCGAAAGGAACTGGGACCCAGTTTCTCAGCAATTAAAAATGGTCCCAACCATAAGTTCTAAAACTTAGTATGCTCTCCTTTTCCCTCATGAGGTTTGTCCCATTTTAGGACAAGGTCACCTACCTCAAAATTTCTGTCAGAGGCAGAATTGGAATCAAACCAGTTTTTAACAATGAGTTGATTTTGATCCAATTTTCATTTTTCTTGAGCCCTTACTTCCTCTAACTTTAACAAAGCATTAATTCGACTCTCCAAGGGGGCACAGTCTTCTTCCTGTACCTTCTGCGATAACTGCAGAGATGGAAGAAGGACATGCAGTGGAAGAATCGCTTCCCTTCCATAAACGACAAAGAAAGGTGAGTTACCCACAACAGTTTTAGGAGTTACTCTGTCAGCCCAGATTGCATTTAACAATGCGTTATGCCAATTTTTATGGTTTTCGGAGACAGTTCTCTTGATAATTTTGATCAAATTTTTATTAGTTGATTCTGCCAAACCATTGCCTTGGGGGTAATAGCTGGCAGAGTACTTTAATTAAATTCCTTTTTCTAGAGCGAAATCACTCATTTCAAGAGACGAAAAATAGGAAGCATTGTCAAATACTAAGCATTCAGGAATACCGAAACGAGTGATGATATTTGAATTCAGAAAGGATATCACCTGGCTGGTATTTACAACTTTTAATGGGGTAGCCTCGGACCACCTGGTGAAATAATCTGTGGCTGTTATGATGTATTTATGTTGCTGCGAGGATGTCGGATTGATTGGGCCTATAATATCCAGGCCCCACTGCTGAAAAGGGGAGTCTACCGAAACTGGTTGCAAAGGGAATGTTGGTTTCTGTATCCGTCCAGATGCTTTTTGACAAATGACACTATTGCGGCATAAGGCATGAGCATCTTTAAATAGGGTAGGCCAGTAATAACCTGCTCTTAATACTTTATGGGTTGTGGTGTNATCTTCCCCTGCATGTAACTCCAATAAGACTTTTTCTGCTTCATCTTTTTCAAGACAGCGCATAAGTATTCCATCAAAATTTTGGCGAAACAAAATACCATTAATCAGCTGAAAAGAAGCAGATTTTAATCTTAGTGCTCTCCTTTTTGGGGGATCAAGGTGACGGGGAGCTGATCTATGTATAAGACAAAATTTGATGTCGTCGTACCAGGAACTAACAAGGTTTTGTGCATAGAAAATTTGATTTTGATAGTGTTGATCTGGATTTGACATATTAGTTTCATTTTGTTGTCCTATAGCTGAATCAGCGACCAACTTGCATAAACCTTGGCCTCTAACAATTTGTGTTGGGGTGATTTATATGTCATATTCTCGTAAGAATGTGACCCAGTTTGCCCTTTTTTCGCCTAGTTCTTTCTGTACTAACAAATTTCTGACAGCCAGGTAAGGGACAATGATTTTCGTCCGAGATTTCAACAGATAAGATCGAAAGTGTTTTACTTCTTTAAGAATAGCATAAGCTTGTTGATCTACTGCTGGATAATTAAGTTCAGCTCCATTGAAGGCTGAGCTCATAAAGGAAATTGGGACTTCATTATTTTCAGCGTTCTTTTGAGTTAGGACAGCAGCGTAAGATCGGTCAGAGGCAAACGTGTAGAGGGTGAAGTCTTGCGAAAAATCAGGGCTCATTAGAGAAGGAGCGTCTATTATGGCCTTTTTTATTGAATCAAAAACCTGACTTTCTAAAGGTCCCCAATGGTACTGTAGATCTTTTTTTATTAAGTTTTGTAATGGTCTTACCATTTCCGAAAAGCTGGGGACGAATCTCCTAACAAAGTTTATCTGTCCTAAGAAAGATTGCATGGACTTGTTTGACGAGGGAGGGGGGAGTCTTGAAATGACTTGGGTCCTTTCAGGGTCGATAATCATTCCTTCATTTGACACAATGAATCCGAGGAGCTTACCTTGTTCTACTGCGAAGACAGATTTTTTAGGATTTAAAGAAATGTCGTACTTACAACATTGTTGTAGAACAGATCTTAAATGAGCTAGATGATCTCCTTTATTTTTTTAGAAGACAGTGACGTCATCCAGGTAAACTACTACAGATTGATTGATTAAGCCGCGGAAAGCGATATCCATCGCTCTCTGAAAAGTTGCACCGGCGTTTATGAGCCCAAAGGGCATCTTTCTATAAGCGTAGGTGCCCCATGGGGTACGGAAAGTAGTTTTGAGCTGGTCTGGGGGAGACATAAGGACTTGGTTATACCCGGAAAAACCATACAACAAGGATAATGTTTCAGAACCAGATACCTGTTGAAGGATCTGTTCCATGGGAGGGACAGGGTAGTTGTCTTTATTAGACGCTCGGTTAAGATTTCGAAAATCGACACATAGTCGGATTTCAGCACTCTTCTTTCTGATGGGGACAAGATTAGAGACCCATTGCGTGTGCCTTATCGGGAAAATTATTTTACCGTTCAGGAGTTTGTTTAATTCCTTCTTGACCGTTGGTTCGAGTTTTGGGTGCATCTTCCTTAACTTTTGTTGAAAAGGTTGGGTCTGAGGTTTCACGGGAATAATGTGTTGTATGATGTCAGGATCAAAGGTTTTTAGGTCGTCGTGAGCCCAGGAAAAAACTTTGAATTCCTTAAACAACTTAATAAATGCTACCTTTTCTTGCTCAGAACACCCCAACCCTAAATTGATGCACTGTGGGTTATCTTTCGTTCCCAAATTTACTTTTTCATGTGTCAAAGAGGAACTATTCATTTTACAATTCATTGATTTTCTGAAATATCGTGAAGATCATAAAAATTTTCTAACCTAACCACAGATTTCGGGATAGAGTTTACCATGTCTGATGCGGATTCTGGGGATCTCGGATCTGGTATTACCATAAAGTCGCGAATATTTTTGTCATGGGTAACTTCGTCGATCACCGTGCCCTGGAAAGTTTCTTCCATATGCAGAAAAATTATGATCTATTGATCATCATCGAAGACTCTCCAATTTGTGATGTTGTCCGGGACAGACGGTCTGAACAATAGTTCGACGGAAAATGTATTCGAAGATAGGCCTTCTGCAAGAAAAACTTTTGAGGCAACGTTAGCTAACAAATCGGCCTCAGAATTATTTAATCTAGGAATAGAATTTATGTTAAAAGCAGAAAACTTATTCATCAAACTCCATACCTCAGTCTGATAGCTTTTAAGGTGCGGAGATAAACAATGGATAGAATTTTTTACCTGTCTAACCACTATTTCTGAATCACCAAAAACAGTCAAATTCTGAATGTTTAAATCTAGTGCTTTTCTGAGACCTTACAGGAGTGCCTCATTTTAGGCCGTGTTGTTTGTACATTTGAATTCTAACCGGCAAGCAATCAAAGTCTTGTTACCTGCTGGATCAATGAGCACGCACCCTGCACCAGCTCCTTCCTTAGATTTTGACCCATTGAAGTAGAGAGACCATATTTGATTTTTGACAGGTGCATGTGACCACCAAGAGGAGGTTGTTGACTGTGTGCATGTCATAATTTCATATTGTTGTTCCGGGTCAGTGATGGTAGAAGTTTCGGCCATGAAATTGCCAAAAAAAGTGTCCATCCCCTGTATTTCAGACGAATTGGCAGGAGTGAATGGTTCATTGGTATCATTTAAATCAGTTACCGTGAACTTCAGATAACGTTCACGATTTACCTTGATTTTGTTAGGCTTTCCATTCTCCAGCAGCCATAAGTGAGACCAATCCGTTGCAAAATAGCCATGTAATTGTTCTGACCAATCTCTACTTAAAAATAAACCATATACTTCTTGTATATCTACAACAATGATATCAATCACTTGATGGACTCTAGGATTAGATGAAAATCTTATAAGCACATTTTTTAATTCGCCTATCACTTTAACATTAGTTCGATCAAGCTGGATAATTTTCAAGCTGGACGGTTGAACCTCGGCATTAACTTTTTGACAGACAGACCAGGGCATTATGTTAGATGATGCACCTGAATCTACCATACAGTTATGTACATTCCTATTGAAAATTTCAAAAGTCAACAAAAAGGGAGGGACATTTCTGCGAGTATTAACTGTAGAAGTTTGTTGTTTTTTAATAGCAGCCCCTGAAACTAGTTTATCTACATTTGTTACACTATTTACAGGAAGGTCTCTTTTATCATGCGGTTCGAATGTCGTTTTGGTGGAGGCCTTCTGAGGGGTTTTGGGGCTATTTTCAACACCTTTATTTCTGTTTGAATTTCTATTTTTGTTGTTCTCTGCAATATTCTGCAGCATCTTTTGCAAAAGAAAAGGGAATTTTAATAATTCGTAAACAGAAATGTTAGCCCTAAGCTTTTTTAGATCTTCAATCAAATCATAATCTAAACTTGGGTTTGCTGAATTTTGTTTAGTCTCAATTGATTTATACTGTTTTTGAGGCACAGTAGTCACAATTTCAAAAGAAGGCTTATTTGTTGTCTTGCTCCTGGTATTGTAAGGATGCACTACTTCGAAATTAGCTTGAAAAATGCTATCCGAAAAATGTCCAAAAATGTTCGGAGAGGATTAATCTTCTTCCACTGTCTCTTGTTCATCTACTTCTTCAGGAATCTCGAGAGGAATCAAGTTATCGTGTGCTTATAGGATCGTTTGAATAGCAAATTGTAGGATTTCTAGATTTAGACCTTCAGAATTTGAGTTAGATCGGTTTCTGGAAAAAGGCTTCCTAAAAGGGGGTTTGTAAGGCCCTTTGCTCGAAGAAGCCTCTTCAGCCGATCTTTTCAAATCTATAACTTGATTGGATAACTTCTGAATGACTTTCTGTAAGTTTTCTAGATCCGAACTTTCTGGTTGAGCATTGTTTTGCAGAGGTCTAGGAAGGATTTCGATTTTCTTCTTGGAGGATGAACTAGTCTCTATCTCGTTGCCGGTATCGTCTTTTAAACTGAGAATATCTTTCTCGATTTGAGTAGCCTCTTCGAAGGCTTCTAACAATGTGTCTTTCTTAGACCTCTTTACCCAAATGGCTATGTTTTGATGTAAGTCTTTCGTGTAGTATGCGATAATAAGATTCTCGGTAGGCCTCGAATCCATGGGGATTAGATTCTTTAGTGTCAGGAACCTTTGATTAAAGTCTTTTATCTTTTCTTTGGGGTTCATTTTTAAACTAGAAAGCTCCATGACTAGAACTTCAGGAGACTTTTCGTCTCCGAACTTCTCAAGGAAACAGGACTCAAATTTATCCCATGACACGATGGTGTGGGGTTGTTGGGCAAAGTACCAGGTAAAGGCATTGCCTTCAAAGGTGTAGGGAAACAATCTACATACTACGTCTTCATGCTCAACACTACGGATCCTAATGGCTAGCATAAACTTTTTTATGTGATCTTCAGCGATCTGCTTGGAGTCTGGGTCAAATTTAGGGAGCCATTTCTCCGGGTGTTTAGGTAAAGGATGCTTTGGCCTAGGTATGGCCACTGCATATTGGTCGAGCCAGGGTCTGGCGGGATTGTTCGGATTGGCCATAGGTGTGGGTGGTGTCAAGGCTGAGATGAGGAACTGCCTTCGTCTGAGGATTCTTCTCTAGAAGATAAAGGAGATGAAGGGGGTGGTGATGGTGGAATACCAGATCCTCCTGTTGCAGGAGTGAGGATATGATCTGGATCCGTAGGGTTTAAGGTAAGGTCAGTACCTTCAAGTTTCTCTCTGATATCAGAGAAGTCTAATGGTTGGTTCAAAGGTCGACTTGGGTGTCTGATATGGGCTAAGGCACTGTGCGTTCTTATGAGGGATTGACGAACGATCTCTTGCATATCGTTGCTTATGGGATTTGGAGTTACTGGTTCAACTTTTATCCATAGATCGTCGTTTGATGTGGTTGATGTTTGAGGGACAATGTTGTTGTCTGAACGACTTCTAGTTACTATAGGTTAGCGGGTAAGTGGGGGAGGAGTCTTACGACCTCCTCGTGCCATTAATATTTTTCAGGCCCTCCCTCTAGCGCCATTTGTTGACGGGTAAAATTGACCACTCATTAACTGGAGGAGTGAATCTGGTCTGGGGTTGTCTAATTAACCCAAGTCGTTTGGATTAATTCACTCTAACAGGTTTTGCGGCTCCGTTGGTTGATCTAAGTCCTAAAGAAAGCGAAAAAATAACTAAAGGAAAAACAATAACCTAATAAATAACAATCACTAAAATCTATAAGTACATTTAAATATATATATGTACAATTTATTTAACTGAAATTATAATCAATAACTTTATATACAATCTGTACAAAACACGAGTTTTAATCTAAACTTGTAAAAATCAAATGTAGATTGATTACTTTAGCAATAATAATAAAGACAATGAAAATACCACCTAATCTTTTTTGGGTTTGTTTTCTTAGATGTATGCACTCATGAAATCAAACATTAAACTGCCTAATTAAACAGAAAATAATATATAGTAGTAAACGTTTTATATAGAGAAAACTTCTATATTCAGCAAACTAGCGAAATCAAATAACAGGCTAACATGTTATTGCATCCAATGTATGTTCGATATTGAATATCCAGCCACCATTATCTGATGAAGTAAACCTACTACAAATCTTGAGATTGCCCCTAATAAATGAGGAACGATAATGCTGGAGATTGAATTATAATAACAGAACATATAATAGATGCAGTCACAGTAGTCTTATAATTTGCAAGTAACTACGATGAGATAATTCTTCCTGTAAGGACATGCATGTAAACATTCAACTGAAATTAAAGATAAATCTCCTAATTTAAATTGAATAGAGGATCACTGTGCATTATATCTGAGACACGAGATATGGGAAGTGTGTGAAACGGATTATCTCAAATAACAATAAATCATGCAAACGAAAGGCTATCATCATCTATCATCATATTGAGATAAGCAGAACTTAAATTAAAACATGATATAGAAAGTTAAAGTTGTAATGTATTCTGTGTCATTCAAGTCTGTATATAAATATCCATACTCTCACCCCAGGCCGAGATGATCCAATGTTTAAAAAATGATATGTTTATATAGGTTTCAGGAAACAGAACTGTTTCTTGTTGATAAGATGAAATTGGTTTCAAAAAATAATGGGGGATGCAACCACCCTGATTTCACTAGATATCAAAACACTATTAAGAGTCTAATCTATTTACTCAAAATACAAAATTGATATGGCTGGGAGATCTCAAAAAGTGCATCATATCATCTTGGAAATCATGGGCGCCTTAATTATCCTGAAAACAAATGAAAATAAGAAGATCTCAGATATGTTTTCAATTATCAAATCAAACAATTCGAATTTTCTTAACTGGCTACAGAATCTTGCGATTCTATAGCTAGTTATAATAGCAAATTCAATCATATTTTATTAAATAAACAAAACAGACTAATCTTAATAAGAAAAATAGTGTATTCAATCAAATCGAATATCCTAACTTAAGAGTGGCACAATCATGCTAAAATTTAAAAATATCATACCTCAAATCATGAAATCAAAACGTATCAAGAAATTTTGGAATTAACGATGGTTGTCGCTGCCTCGACGTTTTTGCAAATAACATGACCTGTACTTTTCAAGAATTTCTCCTTCCCTTGGATAATGGATTCAAGTCTGTTGTTTTCATTTGTCAACATATCAACTTGGTCTCTTAAAGACTTGAGTTGTGACTATAGCAGTGGAACATCAGTATAGTAATTGTCGATCCACGATTGGCACACATCACATTGTGACTGTAAGGAGTGTGAATTAGCACGAACAACATTATGGGTCGGAGAATCCTCCATGCGAATGGTAGATTTATCACAGAGCTGGATACCAGAAAATTATGGGTTGTCCTTTAGACAAGGAGGCAGATTGTTAACATAGTCATAAGGTCGGTCAGGGTATAACCCGAATGACACGGGGTCCTCTTAAGCAAGGAATTTGCTAATTTCTAAGTTTGAACCTTCGCTCACTTCAATTGTGTTGATTGTGTCTACACAGGGTTTCATTTTATTTCGAACACATCGACAAATTAACGGACCAACCCTTTTGTTTTTGAAATTGATATCAACACTGCCTTTTAACTTCTTTCCTGTAGGTTTCTTCACAGTTTTAGTACAATCGCTTGGATGTATGACCGGTCGACTGTCCTGTTGAATAACCTTAGGTTAGCTCGAGGGTTCATTGTTAAGGGAAAAATTACAAGCCTGGAGAGGTGGGGAAGAGGCTGTAGGGTTCACAAGGGTTTCCACAATGACCGGCTTATCTACCTGTCCCAACTCATGGTTGCCAAAACCATTTTGTGTAATGAACACATCCCAACAATCATTTTGTGACTGTAACTGGTGCATGAGGATAATTTTAATGAGTTCATGATGAAATAGACTTGAATCTGACCTCTGTTTCCTAAATTGTTTACCCATTTTATACAGACTTCTGAGCAGGTAATAAGGCATATTCAACGGAAAACCAATAAAACTCATATGCAGGCTTAGATGATATAGGAAAACAAGTCTGAATCGTTCCTCACATGTGATGAATTGCTTCACTACAGCAAGTAAATCATTCCAACTAGTTTTCAAGAACGAAATTGGCATACCTCAATCACAGCTGGTTATTTTTCGTGAGGTAAACAGTAGAGTCCAAGGGACCTCCTCCACTTTCGCGGTTTTGAACCATTTCTGACCAACCACTGGAAATCTCGTGGCTTGGCTTAAGAACTCTTCTGTCACTTCCAGTTGCACATCACCAATATTTGCCCTACAACCATCAAAGGTTAAGGAAAACTCTTGGGGTGACCTGAAGGATAAAACCCTGAAATTTTCCGATGAACAAATGTCGGCCATTCCTTTCCAAATCTTCCCTAGCATTATCATATGAGAACAGGGTTTGGATGTCATTCGGTTCGACCCTTACCACTGGAGCCATGCCAAATGGATGGGTAATTAACACATTACACACAGGTAGGGTTTGCAAAAATGCAATAGAGCCATAGCCCCGAGCCTTATCAATACATGTTGTGATAATTCAAACGACAGGCAAGGCGTTTAATCAAAACCTGTGTGAGGAGTTTCGTGAAACCCGAGACCATGGTAAGGAGTAATGGCATGTTGTACATCGTATGCCACCTTGGCATTGGGTACATGCTAGGACCAGAGTACTCTGAAAACAAAACGCGTACATCATAGTTTGATTTGCAAAGTTAGGTTGGTTTACAAAATTGAATAGTTCAAAGTTTCATGAAAGAAATATGATCAAAAATCAACCAAAATCCATACCAAAAAAATCGAATATCAATCGATGGGGGTCCTCCATTTATATAACCATAAATCTCTTAGGCATGCTTAGAATCGAAAGGGTCACAAACAAGGACATCAACAAGCTCATAGCAAGAAACCATAATTATGTAATAAACCATATGCTTTTAATGAAATTTTAAAACAGAATAGTAACGATAGTTGCGAGTTTTCATGCTTTTAGTCATGAAAACTAAGCATGAATAGATGATAGGTAAAATGTGACAATTTACAACTGTCGTTTAGAGAAACGCTTATGAAGAGTAATAAAATTTCATAGACCCTGTGTAGGCAGCTTATAAAAATAATAATCACATGATTGTTGCCAACAATGGCGACATGCTGGGAGAAGCAGTTATCTCTGTCATATGAACGAGTTCAGGTTAGAATAATCAGAAAAAAATTCGAATCAAAAACAACCAAAAAGTTGTTTGAGCATCCCAAATAATTATAATGCATTCCAGTTTCAGACAACTGTTATTTTTAAAGAAACGAAAACTGATGACAATCTTAGCAAAAGGGAGCCACGATGTTAAAGTTAAAATCTTCAATACTGTTGACAGGGCCGCTACTTCCAGTAGGCGTCCATAGCCTCAACAGGGATTTCAATTAACCCACTCTGATATCTGTATCCTGTCAAGAAATTCCAGATCAGAACGAAGGACGTTTAAGGTCAAAACAGAATCCATATCTGAGAATTTTCTTTTACCTGACATTGCTTCGCTGCCATCGGGCCTGTTCAGTACCTCGGCAAAGTTATCTTGGCGTCATGCATGCATTTACCCACTGCCAGCAGACCTATTCAGTGTCCCGACGGGTTTACAAGCACTTCCCACAGCTCTCTGAAAATTTATATTAGTTTTTAAAGATATTCAATAGAGCGGGGTGACGCTGAAAATTCTAGTTTTTTTTTTTAACACATCTTGATATGTCAGAGACCTTGAAAAAAAATTTAGCTGTCCTTCATCAAGATCTAGAAATATTTTATTAATAAAACTGACTTTCAAGAACAGGGAGACATCGTTGACTTGTTCTCTTAAAGAACAGGGATAGCGTAAAAATCATTTTTATAGATGGTCGTGAATACTTTCGATTGTAGATTGAAACCAAGAAAACGCTTTCCAACAACAAGTCACCTTCAACAAGGCTGCAATTCCAGAAAAATACAACAATTGATGTTTTAAAAACTTTCAGCAGTCATTTTCGAGGGAAATTTTTTCTGTTTTCTTTGTCTGAGCTAGCCCGTGGTGCAGGCATATGTGTTTCAAATGAAAGACCGATAAGCAGAAATGAGAACCAAAACAAACTAGAAAAGAAAAACAAACAGCAAATAAAACAAAACAAAAAACATTTACAAAGGGTGTATGGGAGCATCATCAGGGAAAGTACTTTTTTAGAGCTTGGCCATTCACCGGGAAGGTGTCTGGTTGCCCCTCTAAATTCTGTAAGCGAAAGGAACTGGGACCCAGTTTCTCAGCAATTAAAAATGGTCCCAACCATAAGTTCTGAAACTTAGTATGCTCTCCTTTCCCCTCATGAGGTTTGTCCCATTTTAGGACAAGGTCACCTACCTCAAAAATTCTGTCAGAGGTAGAATTGGAATCAAACCAGTTTTTAACAATGAGTTGATGTTGATCCAATTTTCATTTTGCTTGACCCCTTTCTTCCTCTAACTTTAACAAAGCGTTAATTCGACTCTCCAAGGGGGGACAATCTTCTTCCTGTACGTTCTGTGATAACTGCAAAGATGGAAGAAGGACATGTGATGGAAGAATCGCTTCCCTGCCATAAACGACAAAGAAAGGTGAGTTACCCACAATAGTTTTAGGAGTTACTCTGTCAGCCCAAATTGCATTTAACAATGTGTTATGCCAATTTTTATGGTTTTCGGAGACCGTCTCTTGATAATTTTGATCAGATTTTTATTAGTTGATTCCGGCAAACCATTGCCTTGGGGGTAATAGTGGGAAGAGTACTTTAATTTAATTCATTTTTCTAGAGTAAAATCACTCATTTCAAGAGACTAAAAATAGGATGCATTTTCAAATATTAAGCATTCAGGAATACCGAAACGAGTGATGATATTTGAATTCAGAAAGGATATCACCTGGCTGGTATTTACAACTTTTAATGGAGTAGCCTTGGACAACCTAGTGAAATAATCTGTGGCTGTTATGATGTATTTATGTTGTTGCGAGGAAGACGGATTGATTGGGGGTATAATATCTAGGCCCCGCTGCTAAAAAGGGGAGTCTACCGAAACTAGTTGCAAAGGGAATGTTGGTTTTTGTATCCGTCCAGATGCTTTTTGACAAATGACACTCTTGCGGCATAAGGCATGAGCGTCTTTAAAAAGGGTAGGCCAATAATAACCTTCTCTTAATACTTTATGGGCGGTGGTGTTTCCACCGAAATTCCCACCAGCTTCCCCTGCATGTAACTTCAATAAGACTTTTTCTGCTTCATCTTTTTCAAGACAGCGCATAAGTATTCCATCAAAATTTTGGCGAAACAAGATACCATTAATCAGCTAAAAAGAAGCAGATTTTAATCTTAGTGCTCTCCTTTTTTGGGGATCAAGGTGACGGAGAGCTAATCTGTGTATAAGACAAAATTTGATGTCGTCGTACCAGGAACTAACAAGGTTTTGTGCACAGCAGATTTGATTTTGATAGTGCTGATCTGGATTTGACATATTAGTTTCATTTTGTTGTCCTATAGCTGAATTGGCGACCAACTTGCATAAACCTTGGCCTCTAACAATTTGTGCTGGGGTTATTTCTATGTCATATTCTTGTAAGAATGTGACCCAGTTTGCCCTTTTTTTGCCTAGTTCTTTCTGTACTAACAAATTTACGACAGCCAGGTAAGGGACAATGATTTTCGTCCTAGATTTCAATAGATAAGATTGAAAGTGTTTTGCTGCTTTAAAAACAGCATAAGCTTGTTGATCTACTGTTGCATAATTAAGTTCATCTCCCTTGAAGGCTAAGCTCATAAAGGCAATTGGGACTTCGTTATTTTCAGCGTTCTTTTGAGTTAGGATAGCAGCGTAAGATCGGTCAGAGGCAAACGTGTAGAGGGTGAAGTCTTGTGAAAAATCAGGGCTCATTAGAGAAGGAGCGTCTATTATGGCCTTTTTTATTGAATCAAAAGCCTGACTTTCTAAAGGTCCCCATTGGTACTGTAGATCTTTTTTTATTAAGTTTTGTAATGGTCTTACCATTTCCAAAAAGCTGGGGACGAATCTCCTAACAAAGTTTATATATCCTAAGAAAGATTGCATGGATTTTTTTTACGAGGGAGGGGGGAGTCTTGAAATGACTTGGGTCCTTTCAGGGTCGATAATCATCCCTTCATTTGACACAATGACTCTGAGGAGCTTACCTTGTTCTACTGCGAAGACAGATTTTTTAGGATTTAAAGAAATGTCATACTTACGACATCGCTGTAGAACAGATCTTAAATGAGCTAGATGATCTCCTTTATTTTTTGAGAAGACAGTGATGTCATCCAGGTAAACTACTACAGATTGATTGATTAAGCCACGGAAAGTGATATCCATCGCTCTCTGAAAAGTTTCACCGGTGTTTATGATCCCAAAGGGCATCTTTCTATAAGCGTAGGTGCCCCATGGGGTACGGAAAGTAGTTTTGAGTTGGTCTGGGGGAGACATAAGGACTTGGTTATACCCAAAAAAACCATCCAACAAGGATAATCTTTCAGAATTAGATACTTGTTGAAGGTTCTGTTCCATGGGAGGGACAAGGTAGTTGTCTTTATCAGACGCTCGGTTAAGATTTTGAAAATCAACACATAGTCGTATTTCACCACTCTTCTTTCTGACGGGGATAAGATTAGAGACCCATTGTGTGTGCCTTACTGGGAAAATTATTTTAGCATTCAAGAGTTTGTTTAATTCCTTCTTGACCGTTGGTTCGAGTTTTGGGTGCATCTTCCTTAACTTTTGTTGAAAAGGTTGGGTCTAAGGTTTCATGGGAATAATGTGTTGTATGATGTTAGCATCAAAGGTTTTTAGGTCGTCGTGCGTCCATGCAAAAACATCTTTGAACTCCTTAAAGAACTTAATAAATGCTACCTTTTCTTGCTCAGAACACCCCAACCCTAAATTGATGCATTGTGGGTTATGTTTAGTTCCCAAATTTACTTTTTCATGTGTCAAAGAGGAACTATTCATTTTACAATTCACTGATTTTCTGAACTTATCGTGAAGATCATAAAAAATTTCTAACCTAACCACAGATTTTGGGATAGAGTTTACCATGTCTGATGCAGATTCCATGGATCTCGGATCTGGTATTACCGTAAAGTCACGAAGATTTTTGTCATGGGTACCTTCGTCGATCACCGCGCCCTGAAAGTTTCTTCCATATGCAGAAAACTTATGATCTGTTGATCGTCACCGAAGACTCTCCAATTCGTGATGTTGTCTGGGACAGACGGTCTGAACAACAGTTTGACAGAAAATGCATTCGGAGATAGGCCTTCTGTAGGAAAAAGTTTTGATGCAACGTTAGCTAACAAATCGGCCTCAGAATTATTTAATCTAGGAATAGAATTTATGTTAAAAGTAGAAAACTTGTTCATCAAATTCCATACCTCAGTCTGATAGATTTTAAGGTGTGGAGATAAATAGTGGATAGAATTTTTTACCTGTCTAACCACTATTTTTGAATCACCAAAAACAGTCAGATTTTGAATATTTAAATCTAGTGCTTTTCTGAGACCTTGCAGGAGTGCCTCATATTCAGCCGTGTTGTTTGTACATTCGAATTCTAACCGGAAAGCATTCAAAGTCTTGTTACCTACTGGATCGATGAGCACGCACCCTGCACCAGCTCCTTCCTTAGATTTTGACCCATCGAAGTAGAGAGACCATATTTGTTTTTCGTCAGGTGCATGTGACCACCGAGAGGAGGTTGTTGACTGTGTGCATGTCATAATTTTAGATTGTTGTTCTGGGTCAATGATGGTAGAAGTTTCAACCATGAAATTGCCAAAAAAAGTGTCCATCCTCTGTGTTTCAGGCGAATTGGCAGAAGGAGTGAATGGTTCATTGGGATCATTTAAATCAGTTACCGTGAAGTTCAGATAACGTTCACGATTCACCTTGATTCTGTTAGTCTTTCCATTCTCGGGCAGCCACAAGTGAGACCAATCCGTTGCAAAATAGCCATGTAATTGTTCTGACCAATCTCTACTTAAAAACAAACCATATACTTATGGTATATCTACAACAATGATATCAATCACTTTATGGACTCTAGGATTAAATGACAATCTTATAAGCACATTTTTTAATTCGCCTATCACTTTAACACTAGTTCGATCAAGCTGAATAATTTTCAAGCTGGATGGTTGAACTTCGGCATTAATTTTTTGACAGATAGACCAGGGCATTATGTTAGATGACGCACTTGAATTTATGATCCGAAATCGGATTCAAAAGCCTGACAGGGCTTGAAAAATGCTCAAAAATGAAAGTGCTCAGAATCTGACGAAACCAACACCATTGCGTCTGTCTCGTCTTCCTGATTCCAGTGGTATATTTACTTTGTCAAACGGAGTCCGTATGGAGAAGATATCGCGTTCTGTCTGATAAAGCAAACAGGCAAAAAAAAATTGTCAATTGTGCAGTCCGTACAGTCCATACGGACGCTAACGTGGCATGTCCGTACACTGACATGGCAGGTCCATACAGGCGACACATGGCAAATTCGTACAAGCGACACATGGTAGGTCTGTACAGGTGACACGTGTCAAGCAGATTTGGACTTTTTGGCGCACAGTTGGGCCAATCCGAAGGTGACACATGTCACCACTGGAAGGGTGACACGCGGCACAGATGATGTCAGCATCTG
Organism: Picea mariana; assembly: GCA_032191745.1. Classification (NCBI taxonomy): domain Eukaryota; kingdom Viridiplantae; phylum Streptophyta; class Pinopsida; order Pinales; family Pinaceae; genus Picea; species Picea mariana. The sequence goes on along the minus strand of JASDQU010098329.1, from coordinate 19,028 downwards.
ACGCGGCGACCGTATGATGATGTGGCAGGGCTGAAGTGGCAAGTGATGTGGGCAAATTAGCGATGGACACGCGGAATATTCTGGTTGGTTGACGTGGATGAATCATCGGTTGACACGTGGCATGCATCGGTTGGATGTAGAGGTGCCACGTGGCCCAATCACGGGCTACCACGTGGCACCCCGGTATTGGTCTAATGGTTTGTTTATCAAAATTATGTGTGGTCGACCGAGTTCGAACTGGTGACCTCCCCTTTGGCAGTGATTTCACAAAGCCCAACATACCAATGCACCACGCTATAGTTCTTATTGGCTATACGTTTTACAATGTATTTATGTTTGTGTAATGTTGAATACGGCGGGGGGTCGGGCCGGGGCTTAGCCCCGACCCGCGGTCATTTGAATTTGATATGACCATAACCTATGTTATATGGTGTGCGGTTACCACCATTATACCAACGGTTATATGGTTATGCCAACGTGACTAGGAGTTTAGCGCTGAATGGAGGTTAGGGCCAGCGCTTAGCCCTTAGAGCTAGCGCTAGGCCATATAAAACGCATGTGACCATGCCAGAGGTGCGCGCGCAAGAGCTTGGGGGTCTTAGGCTCGAATTAACTATATTATGGTTATAAAGTGGGTTTAAAAACTAATTTTTAAGTTTTAAATGTAATTAGCCCATTTTTAATGTATTTACTCCATTTTTGGGAGTTATTGGGCAGTTTTGGAGCCTAAATTCGTGGAGGAAGTTGGAGATGGATAACTAACTTTCCAACTATATAACCAAAGCTTGTTTGAGGCCATGGGGACAGCTTTGGGGGCATTCAGAGCAGAATGATGCTGAGGAGAAGCCAAGCTAAAGCCAGTTTGAGGCAGAGAAGTTGTTGAGGAGGAGACATTGTCGGATCATTTCTGGAAGCTCCGGACATTCGTTTTGCGTGTCGTTTTCTTTGCGTGGTTCTAGAGATCTGAATGAACATGATCAGATCAGTCTTGTAGCCATTTGGCATTGCAGTGATGTAATTTTTAGCTTTCGAATAGAAATAAAGAAGCCTCCCCCACAGAGAAAAGGCCCGGAGACGTAGGAAAAGTTGTGCCAAACTCCGTTACCAATCTGCGTGTTATGGTTTGTTGTCTTTTATTACATTTTAGACCTACATATGTGTATATGGCTATCATAATTCCTCTTCTTTCCTCATTCTTCACTAAGTTTTCTCAAATGGTTAATTAATGCATGCAAAATTAAAACTCAACCATAAGTCATTAAAAGATCCGACGGATCAAGTGGTATCAGAGCTAGTTGACGTTTGGATTTGAGTTTTGCATGTTAACCAGGGAAGAGCTCATCTCAAGGAAGAAAATGGCATCTACAGGAGAACTTTCTC
>JASDQU010098329.1:0-17548 GCA_032191745.1 Picea mariana | reverse complement strand
TTTAGGGCTCCATTTCTCCGGGTGTTTAGGTAAAGGATGCTGGGGCCTAGGTATGGCCACTGCATCTTGGTCGAGCCAGGGTCTGGCGGGATTGTTCGGATTGGCCATGGGTGTGGGTGGTGTCGAAGGTTGAGATGAGGAACTGCCTTCGTCTGAGGATTCTTCTCTAGAAGAAGAAGGAGATGAAGGGGGTGGTGATGGTGGAATACCAGATCCTCCTGTTGCAGGAGTGAGGATATGATCTGGATCTGTAGGGTTTAAGGTAAGTTCAGTACCTTCAAGTTGCTCTCTGATATCAGAGAAGTCTAATGGTTGGTTCAAAGGTCGATTTGGTTGTCTGATACGGGCTAAGGCACTGTGATTTCTTATGAGGGATTGACGAACGATCTCTTGTATATCACCGCCTGTGGGATTTGGAGTTAGTGGTTCAATTGTGATCCATAGATCTTCGTTTGATTTGGTTGATGTTTGAGGGACAATGTTATCATCTGAACGAATTCTAGTTACTATAGGTGATCAGGTAGGTGGGGGAGGAGTCTTACAACCTCCTCGTGCCATTAATAGTTTTCAAGCCCTCCCTCTAGCGCCATTTGTTGACGGGCGAAATTGACCGCTCGTCAATTGGAGGAGTGAATCCGGTCTGGGGTTGTCTAATTAACCCAAGCCATTTGGATTAATTCACTCTAACAGGTTTTTCAGCTCCATTGGCCGATCTAAGTCCTAAAGAAAGCGAAAAAATAACTAAAGGAAAAACAATAACCTAATAAATAACAATCACTAAAATCTATAAGTACATTTAAATATATATATGTACAATTTATTTAACTGAAATTATAATCAATAACTTTATATACAATCTGTACAAAACACGAGTTTTAATCTAAACTTGTAAAAATCAAATGTAGATTGATTACTTTAGCAATAATAATAAAGACAATGAAAATACTACCTAATCTTTTTTGGGTTTTTTTTCTTAGATGTATGCCCTCATGAAATCAAACATTAAACTGCCTAATTAAACAGAAAATAATATATAGTAGTAAACGTTTTATATAGAGAAAACTTCTATATTCAGCAAACTAGTGAAATCAAATAACAGGCTAACATGTTATTGCATCCAATGTCTGTTCGATATTGAATATCCAGCCACCTTTATCTGATGAAGTAAACCTGCTACAGATCTTGAGATTGCCCTTAATAAATGAGGAACAATAATGTTGGAGATTGAATTATAATAACAAAACATATAATAGATGCAGTCACAGTAATCTTATAATTTGCAAGTAACTACGATGAGATAATTCTTCCTGTAAGGACTTGCATGTAAACATTCAACTGAAATTAAAGATAATCTCCTAATTTAAATTGAATAGAGGATCATTGTGTGTTATATCTGAGACACAAGATATGGGAAGTGTGTGAAACGGATTATCTCAAATAACAATAAATCATGCAGACGAAAGGCTATCATCATCTATCATCATATTGAGATAAGCAGAACTTAAATTAAAACATGATACGGAAAGCTAAAGCTGTAATGTATTCTATGTCATTCAAGTCTGTATATAAATATCCATACTCGCCCTAGGCCGAGATGATCCAATGTTTACAAAATGATATGTTTATATAGGTTTCAGGAAACATAACTATTTCCTGTTGATAAGATGAAATTGGTTTCAAAAAATAATGGGGGATGCAACCACCCTGATTTCACTAGATATCAAAACACTATTAACAGTCTAATCTGTTTACTCAAAATACAAAATTGATATGGCTGGGAGATCTCAAAAAGTGCATCATATCATCTTGGAAATCATGGGCTCCTTAATTATCCTGAAAACAAATGAAAATAAGAAGATCTCAGATATGTTTTCAATTATCAAATCAAACAATTCGAATTTTCTTAACTAGCTACAGAATCTTGCGATTCTGTAGCTAGTTATAATAGCAAATGCAATCATATTTTATTAAATAAACAAAACGGACTAATCTTAATAAGAAAAATAGTTTATTCAATCAAATCGAATATCCTAACTTAAGAGTGACACAATCATGCTAAAAATTAAAAATATCATACCTCAAATCATGAAATCAAAACATATCAAGAAATTTTGGAATGAACGATGGTTGTTGCTGCCCCTGCGTTTTTGAAAATAAAACGACCTATAGTTTTCAAGGGTTTCTCCTTCCCTTGGATAATGGATTCAAGTCTGTTGTTTTCATTTGTCAACATATCAACTTGGTCTCTTAAAGACTTGAGTCGTGACTATAGCAGTGGAACATCAGTATAGTACTTGTCGATCAACGATCAGCACACATCACATTGTGACTGTAAGGAGTGTGAATTAGCATGAACAACATTATGGGTCGGAGAATCCTCCATGCGAATGGTAGATTTATCACAGAGTTGGATACCAGGAAATTCTGGGTTGTCCTTTAGACAAGGAGGCAGATTGTTAACATAGTCATAGGGTCGGTCAGGGTATAACTCGAATGACACGGGGTCCTCTTCAGCAAGGAATTTGTCAATTTCTGAGTCTGAACCATCGCTCACTTCAATCATGTTGATTGTGTCTATACAGGGTTTCGTTTTATTTCAAACACATCGAGAAATTAACTGACCAGCCCCTTTGTTTTTTAAATTGACATCAACACTGCCTTTTAACTTCTTTCCTATAGGTTTCTTCACAGTTTTAGTACAATCGCTTGGATGTATGACCGATCAACTGTCCTGTTGAATAACCTTAGGGTAGCTTGAGGGTTCATTGTTAAGGGAAAAATCACAAGCCTAGAGAGGTGGGGAAGAGGTTGTAGGGTTCAAAAGGGTTTCCACAATGACCGGCTTATCTACCTATCCCAACTCATGGTTGCCAAAACCATTTCGTGTAATTAACGCATCCCAACAATCATTTTGTGACTGTAACTGGTGCATGAGGATAATTTTAATGAGGCCATGATGAAATAGACTTGAATCTGACCTCTGTTTCCTAAATCGTTTACCCATTTTATACAAACTTCTGAGCAGGTAATAAGGCATATTCAACGGAAAACCAATAAAACTCATAAGCAGGCGTAGATGATATAGGAAAACAAGTCTGAATCGTCCCTCACATGTGATGAATTGCTTCACTACAGCAAGTAAATCATGCCACCTAGGTTTCAAGGATGAAATTGACATACCTCGATCACAACTGGTTATTTTTTGTGAGGTAAACAGTAGAGTCCAAGGGACCTCCTCCACTTTCACATTTTTGAACCATTTCTGACCAACCGCTGGCAATCCCATGGCTCTGCTTAAGAACTCTTCTGTCACTTCCAGTTTCACATCACCGATCTTTGCCCTACAGCCATCAAAGGTTAAGGCAAACTCTTGGGTGACCTGAAGGTTAAAACCCTGAAATTTTTCGATGAACAAATGCCAACCATTCCTTTCCAAATCTTCCCTAGCGTTATCATATGAGAGAAGGGTTTGGACGTCGTTCGTTTCGACCCTTACCACTAGAGCCATGCCGAATGGATGGGTAATTAACACAGAACACACAGGTAGGGTTTGCAAAAATGCAACAAAGCCATAGACTCGATCCTTATCAATACATGATGTGATAATTCAAACGACGGGCAAGGTGTTTAATCAAAACGTGTGTGAGGAGTTTCGTGAAACCTGAGACCACGGTAAGGAGTAATGGCGTGTTGTACATCGTATGCCACCTTGGAATTGGGTACATTCTAGGACCAGAGTACTCTGAAAACAAAACGCGCGCATCATAGTTTGATTTGCAAAGTTAGGTTGGTTTACAAAATCGAATAGTTCAAAGTTTCATGAAAGAAATATGATCAAAAATCAACCAAAATCCATACAAAAAAAATCGAATATCAATCGATGGGGGTCCTCTGTTTATATAACCATAAATCTCTTAGGCATGCTTAGAATCGAAAGGGTCACAAACAGGGAGATCAACAAGCTCATAGCAAGAAACCATAATTCTGTAATAAACCATATGCTTTTAATGAAATTTTAAAACAGAATAGTAACGATAGTTGCGAGTTTTCATGCTTTTAGTCATGAAAACTAAGCATGAATAGATGATAGGTAAAATGCGACGATTTACAACTGTCGTTTAGAGAAATGCTTATGAAGAGTAATAAAATTTCATAGACCATGTTTAGGCAGCTTATAAAAATAATAATCACATGATTGCTGCCAACAATATCCTAAAAACACCACTTTCTGGTCATAATATGAGGCAAAATACAAATTCTAGACTAAATATAAGTCAAAAACCCACTTTTTGGCATAATATATAGTTAATCCCCTTTGAGATAGGTGTGTGCCCCCTATAATTGGTCATATGCAACTATATATGGCCAAGCGCTAGCCCAAAGGGCTAAGCGTTGGCCCATTCCTTGCGCTAGCTCCCTGATTTGGGGCGCATATCATGTGCCCTCGACCTAACCAACAAATCCGTGCACATATAGAGATTATCCCCCTGGTTCTGGGTTAGGGGCATATGAAATGATAATAGACCACGGGTTGGGGCTTAGCCCCAACCCCCTCCTCCGTGCCTTATTCATATATTAAAGTTTAAATAATTTTAAACTTGTTTCATATAACAAGACTCATGCGGGCGCGTTGGTGTTTGGAACCTTCCCAAAGTGCTTGGACTATGGTGGGTGGTCGTGGGTTCAAAACCCATGGACCCCAAAACATTTTTAGAACTTTCCACTTAGAATGCTGACTAGTTGTCACGTGGTTGCCCATGCCTGGGCCACGTGGCACCACCACATTTGCCCGAACATTGACAAGTGTCTCATGCCACGTGTCCAAATCTGATTTGATCTGTCATCTTCCCAGTCAACTGCTGCAACATGTCTCTGCCACATCATCATCATGAGGTGTCTTTGGTGATGTCATGCTAACATCAACATTAACTTTTTGCCATTTTGACCTTTGACTTTTTAGTTGTTTGAGAATCTGATCAGAGTATGATAACTCTCTCATATAGAACTTGTTTGATAAAGTAAATATACTGTCGAAATCAGTGCAACGAGCCGGTCACAATGGAATTGGTTTCATCCAATTCTGAGAACTTTCATTTTTGAGCATTTTCTAGACCTGGGGAGCCTCCTGGATCACTGGTGACCTGGGGTTTTGAAGAGGCAAAAGGATAATAAGATAAAGATAAGGTTTTCCCCCTTCACAAGTCACCACCCAAAAAGATAGTCTGGCCAAAGGCCAATTTAAGAAGTAAAACCCCCAAAGAAGTGTACATGCCTGGAACAAAGCAACAACAAACTAATATGTGCAAGCTATTTCAATGGGTTAGTACTTCATAAGACTATCTGATAAATACATATAAGCAATTAGCAATAAATGTTGACGAAATCGATGTTTATCAATAGCAATGAAAAGTTATAACACTTCACCAATAAATATTAGAACAATGTGGCATTCAACGTAACTAATCAACACCTTATTCAATTAATGCCTAAAACACCATTCAATTGCTCTTAAGACAAAACGTTGTTGCACTAAAGATGTAATAACCAAGGATGACGGCAGCACTTAGGGTTATTAAGTTAGTGTAGTTAGGGTTTGAAATTCAAAGGGTTTTGAGAGTGTTGTAATCAGGTTTCACTTCAACATTGGACTTTAGATCAGTGCCTTTAGGGTTAAATGGAGTCAAGAGTGAAGAACGCAATAGTTGAAGGAGGAAGGCTAAGGACTAGAGGGGAGAGTTTTGAAGTGCTACTATGGCAGGGCCTCAGAATCAAAACCCTAGGGGAGAGAGGCTCACTCTGGTGTTGCTATAGCAAGGCCTCATGGTCTCTCCTCCTTCCTTAGGTCAACTTGGAAAAATGGCTAGCTCAAATGAAGCACAAAATCAAGACAAGAAGGCTTAATGAGGGAGAGTGTTGCTATAGCAAGGCTCTTTCATCAAACCCTAAAATAAAAATGACCCTAAGTGTTGATAACCTAGGCCTGGGATGTCTTATTCCTCTTGATTTATAAATGGTATGGCTAGCAACAGGAAAAGAAGGGAAGAGAGTGTAGCAAAGGCTAGGCTCTCTCCTTTTTCAATGGCTGAAAATTTCTCTCTCAGGGGACATGAGACAAGGACCTACTTGTGTGCTTGTCACCTAGGGTTTTGATTCAGCAAAATTCATAAACATATGCAAGAAATTAGACTACAACCATTCATTCAAGAAGTTTTGCAGAAAAATACTTACAATTCACCAAGAAATATCAATGCAAACCATAGTTGTAACACCTTCCTTCAAGAGAAATGCCAAAATATGCCAAAATAGTCTTCCTTCAACAAGTGTGCCTCACTAAATCAGCCAAATACCCAATATAGGGCACAAATCTTAGACCTACTTATGGAGTGAATGAGTAGTGATGAAAAAATGAGAGTCAATATCCCTCATTTATACAAAACCTTGACCTAATTTTATATTTTAGGTCAAGTAAAAAGGTCGACAAGGCCAAAATATCAAATCATACTATTTTTACATTAAATTTTCAATCGAAAATCCTAATCAAGCAAAAAGGTGAGACATCACTCCTTTCTGGGGTGACGTTAGCCCATATTAGGGCAAGTGCAACCTTCTGAACCAAGACGTTAGCCCTTTTTGGGCTTCTCCAAGCTGCCACACATGCCAACTGCCCTGTCCATCTACCAACACACTCATGATGATGTCATAAGCCTTCTGGTGATGTCCTAGGCCATCTAGAGCCAACGTCCCACTGAAATTGGGTCAATCCCCCTAGTTCCAGTTGTGTTGGGGTGCCTCTGGTGGAACGTCCTCTTCTTCTCCGGTGCAAAGTCTCTAATCAACCTCTGTCCTGTCTTTGCCCCCTGATGGGGTCTCAACATCCATCTGGTGGGCTCTTCAGCCCCATGGAGGTCTGAACTAATCATCTCCCCATGTGTATTGGTCCAAATGGTACCTGTCCGTTGGGCATGGTCCTGCACATCAAAGGCTATGCCCTCCATGGGCTCATCAGTCATAGGGATCATAGCAATGTAAATCACATCTCATCATCAATATTATTAAACATATGCACAAAACCCCTAATACATCAGTCAACATCTCAAAGACGTTACACAAGCCTGCAATACAAGTCTGGAGAAAAGAACAAGGCGTCCTATTGGGATAGTGTCCACATGAAAAGGAAAGTTCCCAAAAATACCTCATCCAAGCATGTGGGTGCAGTGAAGGCCAAGGATGCAAAAGTGTTACCTGTGGGTTCCTTTGTAGAAGGCAAGTTGTACCTATCATGGATGCATTTTTTCCAAGCCCATTCTTGCCTTTATTCTTTTTATTCTTTTATTCTTTTTTGCTTTTTTATTGAAGAGCTAATCAGGGGACACTACCTTGGCATGGTGACCATAGCTGACAGCGTCACCCACAAGTAATTTCATAGAGATGAGAAGGTTGGCTCGTGATGAGACCCTCTTTCCGTTGGCCATGCAATGAAGAGTCATTGCCCTGGTGTGGTAACCAGCTAGTGGAAATGTCATACTGCTAGGTACCCATGGTCCTAATAGGCTGGCTCGGGATGAGACCCCCTTTCCTCTTACTAGGTCTTGTTTTATTATTTTTCTGAGTCCCTCTTGTTTCTTGTTGAGAAGCCTTTTATTGCTTTCTTAGGGATCCCTGGGTGAAGAATCTCGAGGTTTTATTCTTAGGATTTTATCTTTTACCAGCTTGATTTTACCTTCTGGGCCTTTAGCCCCTTCTTCCCACGAGGTAAGGTGCAGTCCTGAAAATAGGTCAGCCCAATGCCCGGACAAGGGGGATGGGATAAGTGAGTGGGAAGTAAGATGAAGAAGTGGTGTTATGAGGGGAGCGGACGATGGATTTTCAGAAATCCCCCCAGTGACAAACCAAAGCCTACAGATACAGGCTTGCTAGGGCACCCTATCAACCCCCCCAAACATGGTCAAGTGGGAAAATGTAAGATCCAAGAAGTTGTTAGAAATAAAAGGAATCAAATGCATACATTTAAAGGTTTTAACGATCAAATGCGACACATACCATGATACTTGGACTAATTACCTCACGAAGCAAGAACCTCTTTTGATACATGACCAAACTAATGGTGATGGATGTTGTTGTTGCTGACAAGATAAAGACAATGGAAGAAGAAAATGTGAGCCCTCCAGGGCCATGCTCAGGTCAATCCTACTCTCGGTACTCCATGTTTAGGACCTGTGGGCCTCGAGACATGATCTCCTAGTTATCCCTAAAAAGTGGGGATAACAGGTCCCATAGATGTTTCACTTCCCCTTGCGGTCACCTTGACCGACTCATATCCTGCTCCAACTGAAGCTAACAAAGCCACCCGGTTCATTGAGCATATCCAGCACATCCACCAACAGGTTCAATATATACTACAGAAGTCCAATGACAAGTACAAACAGCGCCATGATCAACATTGGGTGCCACATAAGTTTCAGGTGGGTGACAAAGTTTGGTTGCACTTGCAGAGAGAATGCCTTACAGGACCCCATCAGATGCTTTACCCACTCTGTTATGGGTCATACACGATCACCAAGGCCATGGGGGATAATTCTTTTGAGCTCAACATTCCTCCTTTCCTTGGCCTGCACCCAGTGTTCAATGTGGATCTCCTTCGCCCTTATTTCCCACCATTATTGGACACCTCAGAAGTAGCAGAATAGCTGACACCAATAGAGCTCAACCTCGACTACATACAACAAGCATCCAATGATCAAATTGTGGACACACATATCAAGGGCACTTTACATCAAAGGATCCATCTTTATCGAGTCATCAAAGCAGGGCAACTCCTGCACCAAGGCAACTGGCTCACCCGGGGCCAAATTTAGTAGAAATTTCCTCATATGATGGGGGACCTCAACGCAATGGAGACCATTGATTCATAAATAGGTAGGATTGATCTAGGTGGATATTGGTGTCCACCCACCTTTTCAAACTAGCTCAAAATAGTTTTCTGGCAATTTTGGTAATTTACTATTTTTAGCAGTTTTCACTTCCTGAGCCGTTTTGATGCACTAAACAATGTTTTTTGGGAAACTAGGTTTATAATATTTAATTTCCTTTGATATTGTGCCTAAAATGAATATCCTCGATGATACCTTTCCAACGGGCTATCATACATCTAAAACGGAGATCGTGTGCAAAAGTTACGACCCCGAGAAGTTGATGTACTAACTTACCCAAACGAGGCCCACATGACTTTTGGCGCTTCATCTCCTAGGGTTAGGTTTTTGGATGTATAGGGTTTTGGGAATTCCTACTTATGTAAAAAGACCTTCAAAGCCTCATTGTAATGATCTTCTTGCGAATGAACGCAACTGTCACATCTCTTCTAAGAGATAAGCCGCCATCATTCCAGCAAGCTTGTTTCCGTTGCATTTTACTGTTTCAACTTATTTCATTATTGAATAGAAAACTAGTTTTACTATGTCTCTGTTATTTCGTGTTAAGCACATGTTAATAATCTTTATTCATTTCATTCTGCTCATAAAATCCAGATCAGAAAGGTACACAGAGTGCCATAGGGGTAACTAAAAGCTTGCAACACACTTGTGTAGATCCCTCAACAAGTGGGAAATTTTTATATATGTGTATTTGCTTTTGCAAGTCTTTGATTTTTTAGGAGAAACATTTCGTTGTTCTCAATACCTCTTTGGGAAAGCATATGGAAGGTTATATTTTTGGATTTTATATTTTTCTAGCTATATCCCCTCTAGGCCTTCAACCCCTTCTTTCCATGAAATGAGGTACAATCCCTTCTTGGGTTAGTACACCCAAAAAATCCCAAAAGATAAGGAGATGAAAGGATGAAGTGTGAAAGGTGATAAGTATTATCGAGAATGGCATGATGACTCATCAAGGGGATGTTTCAATAGCAAACCCATCCCTAAGGGTGACCACTTACTAGGGTGCAATGTCAACCACCAAGGTGAAACAGGGAAAAGAGCATAATTTCCAAACAGACATTCTATAATCAAAAGTATATTTAAATGAAACATACTCAAATGTCGCAAGTATTAAAGTGACACTTATCACAATACTTGACTTGTACCTCATGGAGAAAGACCCATCGTCTTACGGAAGCAAGTTGATGTGGTGAATTCCATCGTGATGAACCGAGGATGTGTAGTGGTGAAGTGGTGAAGTGGGTCTATGTCTATGCATGTGGATGTTGTCGGTCATCTGTCTCTCAGTACTCCATGTCTGCAACCTGAGGGCCTCGAGACATCATCTCCTTAGTTATCCCTAGAAATTGGAGATAACATATGGGACCTACAAGCATTTGGATATTTTGAGGTAGAAGTAAGGAAAATTAGGGACCAGTATCATTGCAATTCTCCACATGTTTTAAAATATAGAGAAAGGGATTTGGATATGATTTGTCATTTCAAATAGTTTAAACTCCAAACTATTCTTGAGGCTAAGAATGTTAGATGATTCATTAGAAGTGGTTTGTCTCTTAGGTTATAATTTTTGTACATGAATAATACCAGCAAATATGAAGCCCTAATTTTAGGGTTGTAGTGAACCAATGAGTATAATATTTTGGACCTACAAGTATTTGGAAATTTTGAGGTAGCATTAAGCCACTAATGTCATTGCAATTCTCCACATTTTTTAAAATATAGAGATATGTCTTTGGATATGATTTCTCATTTCAAATAATTTAATCTCCATTATGTTCTCAGTGCTAAGAATGCAATAGATGATTCATTAGCTACTATGACAACTACCCTTTCACTTGTTAAATATATGTTGTTAGATAAGTTTTCTATTGAGTTAGCTTTTAGACTTATGGTATCAGACAATATTGAGAACTAGCAAGTGTTTGAAGATGACCAATATATCATTCATTTCCTAACCAATGCTAAAAAAATTAAGGGTGCCATCATTGATGATGGAGAGCATGCTAACCATATCATTTATTATAATGATAAAACTACTAATTTTCACTCTAATTCCAGCCTAAATAAAGTGGCCATCTTTGATTAAAAAAAATATTTACAAGATATATTTTGTAAACTAGTTAATACAAAAACAACAAGCTATGAAGTGATTAATCTAAGAATGGTGTGGGACCCCAACATCGTTAATCTTAGAGTTTATTGCACTAATGAGGAAAGGTGGTGATAAATCAACTTATTTAAATAGTACAAGGATATGTTCGTGTGGACTTATGATGAATTAAAAGTATATGATCCAAAAATAATTGAGCATAACATAGCACTGAAACTAGATAAAAAAACCTTTTTGGTGGAAGCAAAGGCATATCCACCCATCATTAGAAACCCTTATAAGAAAAGAGATGAAGAATATTTTGGATTCCAAAATCATCTACTTGGTAAGAACAACACTTGGGTAGCTAATTTGGTCTTGATTCATAAGAAGAATAGAGAGATTCATCTTTACATGAACTTTAGGAACCTCAATAAGGCTTATAACAAGGAAAAATATCATCTCCCATCCATGGACCAAATTTTGAGGCTGGTCAAAGGTTTCGAGACGATGTCTTTATTATATGGATTCTCTAGGTACAATCATGTTATGGTATGATATTAAAATCAACTAAAAACCAGAAGGGGCACTTACACATATTGCATAATGACCTTTGGTTTGATCAATGTTAGTGATACTTTTCAAACATCCATGGACATTTCCTTTGAATCTTTATTTACTAAATCATTGCTAATTTATATGGATGGAATTATTGTCTTCTCCAATAATTGAACCGATCATTCCTAAGACCTTACATAAATCTTTAATCGATGTTGTAACTAAGGGATTTGTCTCAATCCTAAGAAGAACATCTTGTTAGTAACCAAAGGGAAACTACAAGGACGTATCGTTACCAAAAATGTGATTTATTTGGACCTATAAATGACTAGATCCATTAGTATATTCTTCCCTCGGCTACAAAGAAATCCATGCAATCTTTCTTTGGTAAAATAAATTTCATCGGGGAGTTTATTCATGACTTCACGAAAATAGTTAAGCTTGTGAATGACATAATTAGGAAGGACATGTAATACATTTGGATGCATTTAGAGAAGGAATGTTTTCATAAAATTAAATATGTTATCAAATCTTTTTTTTTCATTATCCTATAGATTAAAATAGAGATTTACATCTTTACACTTTCACTTCTGATCATTCTATCGATGCCATTTTTAACATAGAAAAACAATGAAGTGATAAGCTCCTAATTACTTACATGATTACTAGGTTGAAAGGGGATAAATTGAATTATCCCTTAGTTCAAAAACATGCATACGATCTAGTGAAAGTTGTCAAGAAATTTAGATCCTATATTCTTAAAATTCATACTCTTGCAATAGTGAATCACTCCATGGTTAGATCTCTATTTACCCAGAAGGAATTAGGAGAGGAGAGGTAATTGGGTTATATTGATTCATGAATGTGACATGATATCAAAACCACTAAGTGATCCAGGTGGATATCGGTGGCCACCCACCTCTTCCAGTTGGCTCACATACAAATTTCATCTTGGTAGTTACGTTTTTTATCTTGGCAGTTTTTTTCTAGATTTTTTGGTCCTAAACTTTTGGGGTCGTTTTGAGGCCCTAAACAACATTTTTTGGGCCCGCCACAATCACATTGTACATGGAGTCAAAGTGTGACATTATAATGTGAATTCCTCTAATATACCTTTCCAACGGGTTATCGTGCGCCTAAAACGAAGATCGTATGCAAAAGTTATGACCCCATGAAGTTGATGTACCAACTTACCCCAACGGGGCCCACGTGACTTTTGGCGCTTCATCTCCTAGGGTTAGGTTTTTGGGTGTATAGGGTTTTGGCATTCATGTTTGATGTAAAAAGGCATTTGGAGCCTCATTGTACTCATATCTTGCGAATAATCATAGTCATCACATGTATTCTCAGAGATAAGTTGCCACCATTCTAGCAAGCTTGTTTCAGTATGCACTTTTACAGTTTCAGCATATTTCTCATTTAATAGAAGTCAAGTTTTATTGTATCTATGTTATTATTCACTGTATACCAGTGTTTTCATTTCATTCCACTCATAAATCCGGATCAATGGTATCAGAGCGGTCTTCTCTTCATTTGTTTCTCTATGCATGTCCCCAACGAGGTTAGGGTATAAGCAATTGGGACTCGAACCAGTTGAGCCTTTCCAAGATCAGCCTCGCCAAACCCAATGGCCACCCATTGGGGAAGAAAAGAGAGACGATGGGGCAGGATATCCCTTTAAACCGTTGCTTGAGGAATCCCTCTCACGACAAAGGAACGAGATGATGGATAACTTTGTGCAAATCCTTCGATGGCAGCCAACATGCGACACATCTACCTCAAGCGAAGGCGCCACCCTATTCAAGGTACAAATCAATTTTGATATTCCTATATTTGAAGGTAAAATAGATGCAGATGTTGTAGACAAATGGTTAAACTTTCTAGAAGGGCATTTTTCTGTCCACAACTTTTTCAATAGAGAAAATATTACATTTGCACTCCTCAAGGCCATCCCCCATGTCAAAGATTGGTGGGAAACTTTTTGTGAGAAAAATGAAATAGAGGGATCTAAATTATTTGTAGTTGCACCCACTTGGGATTCCTCCAGGGATGTTATTCAGGAAAAATACTACCATGTTGGAAGTTATGACAACTTATATACAAGACAGACCACACTGCAACAGGAAAGGGACCAAACAGTGCCAGAGTTCACCAATGTCTTCCATACCTTGTGCACCAAGCTGGGTATCAAATAATCTGAGCCACATCTAGTGCTCAAGTACCGCGACATCCTACATAGACACATCCTGATAGAAATGGATTTTTTGGATATTTCATCCTTGGGCACGGCCGATTGATATGTCATCAAAATCAAGAAGAAGCTTAAACAGAAGACATGGTAGTTTGGGTCTGCAAACCCCTCACAAGAGAAGCGGGGAAAAGGCATCCCCAACCCACAGAACAAAGGGCAGAGAAAGGATGGATAGTCTCAGGACAACTAGTCCAAACCACAAACAAATAAGTACATTGGGAAGACAAATAAAGACACTGAGAAATGGTGTGAGTTCCATAAGATCCCCTAGCATAACACCGTTGAATTCCACTCAAAGAAGTCATTGGTGGCCAAGGTGAAAGCCTATGAATCATATGCAAGCTCCAACTCTGAGTCAGAACCAGAAAAATGGAGACGGGTCATTGATGTAGAACCTAGTGCCACTGTTGCTACCACCACCAGGGTCTAGCCTGATGAACTTGATAAACCAAAGGAAGGTGAGCGCCTATTTCATTCATAGATGTGGGTGAAGGTTACTCCGTTGCACTTCATCATTGATAGTGGTAGCCAGAAGAACCTCATCTTAGCAGAGGTCATCAAGCAGTTGGACCTAGCGACATCACCACACCCATAGGCATACACCATCAGATGGCTCTGCCAAGCGAGCGATCTTCGTGTCAGCCAATAATGTCACCTAACCTACAACATTAATCCCTTCAAAGATGAGGTGTTGTGTGACATCACCCCCCTTGAAGTTTTTGATGTTCTTTTGGGCCAACCTTATTTATGGAAACATCATGTTGTATATGATTCTAGGCCTCGTAGTGTTATTATCACTTTGGATAGGAAATTATACATGATACCATAGGTAGTCCCATCTACCGCCATTTCCTTGATCTCTTCCAAGAAATGCAGGAAGGTCATCTCTCAGTCTAGAAGTTTTTCTTCTTCGTGATTTGTGCTCAAATTGAGCGAAAGGTTGTAGCCACATCCATGGCCTCCGCAACAAGTCCCTCCACACAACACAAGCAAGTGGATGAGGTCACGGAGGAATACAAATGCATCTTCTCCTCACCCACTAGGATACCTCTGCACTGTTAATTCAAGCACTTAATCGTTCTGACGCCCGACGCAGTGCTACCCAATGGGCCAGTCTATCACCACTCTCTGTCAAAAAATGAGGAAATCAAGCACCAGATCCAAGAGATGCTTGAAAAGGGGCACATCCTCCTAAGCTCAACACCTTATGGAAGCCCAATCATGCTTGTGCAAAAGAAAGATGCGTCATGGAGACTCTGCATTGATTATCAGGCCTTAAATAAAATCCTAGTCAAGAATCGATACCCAATTCCCTGAATTGACGATCTCGTGACCAGATCAAGGGTGCCAAATGCTTTAGTAAGATTGATCTGAAGTCCGGCTACCACCAAGTCCCAATAGATCATACTGATGTATGGAATACTACCTTCAAGTCCAAAGAAGGTCTTTTTGAATATTTGGTCATGCCCTTTGGCTTGACAAATGCCCCAACAACTTTCATGAGGATAATGGACAATATCTTGCGGCCTTTCACCAATTTTTTTGTGGTGGTGTATTTGGATGACATCCTCATCTTCAGCCAAAATTGGGCAAAACACTTGTAGCACATTCAACAGGTTCTGCACAATCTGCGACAACACAAGCTATATGCAAATTTGGAAAAATGCTCCTTCGGCATGAACAGGGTCCAGTACCTAGGCTACATTATTGATGAGCATGGGGTGCATGTCAATCTATCCAAGATCCAAGTCATTTGTAACTAGATATCCTCGACGACACTCACTGAGCTTCAGAGCTTCTTAGGCCTTGCTAATTTCTATCACAGGTTCATGTTGGGATTCTCCCACATTGCATGGGCCCTTAGCAAGGTGACGAGGGATGGTGGCAAGGAAAAATTTGAGTGGGGCTAGTCACAATAGAAAGCATTCGATGATTTGAAGCAACACTTGTTCTCATCCCCAATGCTCTCATTACCTGACCTGCAACATCCTTCTAAGATTGAGACATATGCTTCATACTATGTTGTGGGAACAGTTCTCACTTAGTATGGACATCTGATGGCCTATCATAGTGAGATGCTATCATATATTGTATGTAAGTACCCCACTTACGAAAAATAAATGTACTCCATTGTACAAGTCTACCACTAGTGGAGGCATTACATTCTTGGGAAGGATAAAATCATCTACACTGATCATAAGCTTCTATAGTTCATGCAGACACAAGGCAAATTGCAAAATGACCGCCAACAGAAATGGTCTACATACTTGCAGTAGTTCCATCTCAACATCAAGTATAAGATAGGGAGCACCAATCAAGTCGTTGAATACCTAAGTTGACCTCTAGTTGCAGCACTAACCATGGTGCTACACTCTTGCAGACATGAGCCCTTCAGATTCCCCCAACTCTAAGAGCAAGATCCTGACTACCTAAGAGATGTTGGGCACAAACACAGTTGTCATTGATTTTCATTTGCAAGATGGGTTGTTGTTCCATTTGGGCCATATTTGTGTTCCATCAAGTGAGCAAGCAAATTTGATTTGGGAATATCACTACAGTTGGGTGGCAGGACACTTCGGCATAGAGAAGACAGTGGCAGTGCTGCAACAACATTTTTATTGGACAAAAATCTAACAGGATCTCAACAAGTGTATCGAATCTTTCACAACCTGCACCATTTCCAAATCGCTCATCAATAAACAAGGCATGTAAACCCCTTTGCCTACTCCCGACAAGCCCTGGAATCCATATCGATGGACTACATATCGGGCCTACCTTCATCCAAGAAAGGAAATGATTTTTTTTTTGTGGTTGTTGATTGATCTTCCAAGATGGTGACTCTGGTCACATGCAATAAGAGCATCACAGCAGAGGCCACTCCCAATCTCTTCTTCGAACAAGTGTGGGTACATTTTGGGATACCACAAACCATCGTCTCCAATCAGTAAAGTTGATTCCTTATCACATTCTAGTCGAGCCTCTAGTCACGGCTAGACACCAAGCTCACCAAATCCACGGCCTTCCACCCCCAAATGGATGGCCAAACCGAGGTCATCAACAGTAGGATCGTGTATATTTTTCACATGTACAATTCCAAGCATCCACGCACATGGGATGAGATTCTTCCCTATGTTCAACACAGTTACAATAAAACTATACATAACTCAACCAACCACAACCCCTTTCAGGTGGGGATGGGCTTTCAACCATTGGGCCCCATGGATGTTGCACTACCCCTTGCGTCCACACAGGCAGAATAATCTCATGCACAAACCGAAGTCGACAAAGCCACATGGTTCATTGAACAAATCCAGCACATCTGCCAATAGGTTTAGGAGATTTTGTAGAATTCCAATGCCAATTACAAGCAGTGTCATGATCAACATTGGGTTCCACATAAGTTTTAGGTGGGAAATTAAGTTTGGTTGCACTTGCAGAAAGAATGCCTTACAAGACCTCATTGAAAGCTTCATCCACTCCGTTATGGACCTTACACCATCACCAAGGTTTTGAGTGACAATGATTTTGAGCTCAACATTCCCCCCTTCCTTGGCTTGCACCCAGTGTTTAATTTCAACCTCCTCCAGCCATACTTTCTAGCCTTGTTGGACACCTCAGAGATACCAAAACAATTGACACCAATAGAGCTCAACCCTGACTATGTGGAACGTGCATCCACTGATCATATCGTGGACACACAGGTCAAGGGAACTCTCT
>JASDQU010098327.1:32439-42823 GCA_032191745.1 Picea mariana | reverse complement strand
TCTTTCCAATCTTCTTTTTCAGAAAATCGGTTCATCTAGTGGAAACAACTCAGAATTGAAATAATTAGTATGCCACCATATGCAATGCTCAGCAATGTGCTGATCGCGCATGACTGACTATTTTCTATTATTTGTCTGTTTATATATATTGGTAAAATTCCAAATGATTCATTACTTAAGTTAACCCTAATAAACTATTAAAATTTAACATTGATTTGTTATTTTTCCATATATATATATATATATATATATATTACTTTATTCAGTATTTTAAATTTTTATTTTTTTCTAATATTTTAAATTATTTATCTTTTTAAATTTCAAAAAATTATCATTGAAGAATCATTAATTTCTTCTTAAAATATTTTGATTTGTCAGTTATCTTCAAAGACCTATCAATGCTTAATGTTATTAAGTGTAGAAAGTTTATGAAGCACTTCAACCGCATACTTACCTCATACTTCAGATAAAAACATTTGGAAACTTAAAAAGACTTATTGATATAGCTAATGAATCCACTTGTTAGTTTGATTTTATGGGAATTGAAGAAAAATTAACTATAAAGAATAAATCTCAAATCTAATTCCTAGGAGATCCCATCCTAGGATGTTTTGTTTGACATTTATTCTTTACATGATGGAATGGATTATTAACTCATAGTAACCAAAAACAACAATATTTTGAATTTTTATTTTTCGAATAAGCATCATCAAAGAACATATTCTAAACTTTATTGTTTGATATTTTGGGTTTTAATTATTAGTGTATATATTTTTGTACAACTAAAAAGTGATATGTATCATTATTAATTGAAAACAAATAATTATATATATCATCATCAAACACATAATTGCTTATATCATTATCTTATATATATATAAAAATTGGATTGTGTTGTTCAACATCTTGTTTTAACAATGCTAAAGCATTCAACTAAGGTTTTTATACCTTCCCACTTTAAGTTAAAACTGAAAATTTCTAATAGTTAGAGGAAGTATTCCTTACTTTGGAAAAAAAAAAAAAAAATAGAAAGACATTAAATTCTAATAATAAATTAAAAGGAAAACTTTAAGACAAAATGATACAGCACTCCCCATTACATAAATAATGAAATGCAACTTTATCCAATTTGAAACAGTTATAAAATAAGTTTTAAAAACAAAACACAAATATAACCCTTTAAATTTCATGAAATAAAATTTAAATCATATTATCCATAATTTCAATAAAACATATTTCTTAATTTAAAAATAACTTTCTTACCTTTATTAAAAATATAAAATGAAACATAAATACAATTTAAAAACAGATTTAATAAATTACTTAATTGATAAATATATAATATTATATACTAAAAATACCCCCACACACCTTCATAAAACAACTCAGCTAATAAAATATTCTTAAAATAATAAATACAAATATGTGGTCTTTGTGCTTTTCATTGTCATTTCTTACTTTGATCTAAGTTTGACATTTTCTTTATAATCTCTTTCTATGGAATGAACTCCTCTTGAATTATTAAATGTGTTACTTGATGTTGTATCTTTCTGTACAAGACTTCCAAATGGGTATGAAAGTGAGATGGTAAAGGTGATTATTGTTTACCAAATTTGTTGCCAAAATTAAAATAAAAAAATCGCTCTCCAGGTACTAAAATAAATTCATTTCATCCCAACAAGCAATTAGAGCACTTATGTACGTATATTATGGGAACAATTAACAACTTTCAAACCAAGGAAAAGGAAAACCAAAATCTTGAATTCAACAAAATTGATTTTTGAATTATCCTGCTGCTCGTCTGCAATCTTTACCTGCAAAGATCAATTAAGTTTTTCTTATCAAAAATCTTTGACCAATTCAGTTATCTCTTTAACCTCAAGTGCCTCCAAATCTTTTCCTGATAATGAATTATGAAATTTAATGATATAGTCATCCTCTATAGCCTTTTTAGAAACATAAGGAAACAATGCTCTAATATCCTTATGTTCATGAGTAATCATCATTGTTTCACAATACGAAAACAAATCAAAACATGATCTGAAATTGCTTAGCCTTGATCGAATGTTGATTGTATGTAGCTTGATTTAATGCATCTTGCAAAACTTTTTCTAAATTCTACTGAACTGTTTTTTTTTTAATTCTCATGACGTGTTTTTAGTGAATCAATCTCAACATCTCTTTGACTAATAATTACTTTCGGATTTTTAATATTAGCATCTTTTTCTTTACCCATGTTCTCCATATGGGTAATATTTTCTTTGTTCATGATATCTGCCTTTTGAATTTGATTTGTTAACTCTACCCCTTAGACTTGTATAATGACATATTTTCTAGCATATCATCTTCATTACTGGAAAGCTTCATAATTTTTTCATCCTCCTCTATTAAAAAAAAACACCTCATATAAGGTTTTAATTGAAAAGTTTTTTCAGACAATTCCTCCTGCAATTTTTAGATTTCACCAGAGAGTTCCTCTGCAAGATTTATCTTCTCTTGCTTAAGCTTCTCAACTTCCTTTGATATTTGAGAATTAAACTCTCTTAATCTTTTTTTTCCTGATGCTAAAGTATCAAAGTATCTTTTTCTTGATAAGCACTTATTAATTCTTTTGATTCTGCCAAATCATGATGAGAAATCTTCACTTTGGCTTTGATACTTTTGATCTCAATATCCTTTTCATCCATAAGATTCATATCATTGCCTTTTGGTAGCATTTCTCTGACTCTTGCAGTTTTGACAATATTTATAGTCTTTTCATTTTTAAGTTCAGTAACTAGCTTATTGGCCATATTTTGAATTTTCCTAACCCTTGTTGTGGATTGAATCAATCTGCATAAAACCATATCACCATTTTGTCCCTACCTTCAACCTTATCACATTTACTTGATTCAAGTCAACCTGAACAAATGTTGTTTTATATTCAAATGAACTTGATCTTGTTTTGGCTTTAGATTGTAAGACTAGCAAATTGAATTCATTTCTATCATGATCAATTAATGCCAGGAAGAGTGGGTATCCATATCCTCTGAATCAAGTTGTGCTTTATCTACAATCTTCAATTGTTCTGCTTTTTCTAATAAATCCCATATTGTATACTTTTTATGCTTTCAAATTGATTTTTTATAGTCAAATAAGAAGATCAATTATTCAAATAGTACTTGAAGGAACTTGTATTATAGAATTATTAATAACTAAGATAGGTTCATATATTTTATAGAATTTCAATTCTCTTACTTGACCGGATAAATCCTCTTGAAGTCCTCCCATTAAACCTTCAAATATTAAATCAATAATCTAAGTCCTTTCTTGAACCTTTCCTTTTTTCAAGTGAGGATGGCTTGTATTTTATCTCTTCAAGTTCACTAGAAAGGTTAGGTGTTTTTCACTTTCCTGAAACTTCCTGCTCTGCTATAATTTTGGCTACTAAATTGGTCATTTTTTAAGCGGCCCCTTTCTGTACACCACTTGACAGTTGACTCATAGCGATTATATTGTATTCTAAATCAACATCCTTTGATGTCACATTACAAACCATTTTGAAATTGGCCTATGTTTTCACTTTTCTCTTCAAATTGGACGTTGTCACCTGCATAAGCATGAACTGCTTCACCTCTTTACATGTCTTTGTATTCATCATTATTTGAATATTAGGGCTAGTATGGTGTTGATATGGTGCAAAATTCAAAGTTACAAATTGCTTTGAAATTACATGATGAGGATCATATTTCTAACTATCATCTTTTCTAAAATCAAAAGATAAAATGAAAAGGGAGCAATGCAAAAAAACCCACAAAATGGCACTATCCTAAGTTTCCGCAATGAAATATGATTCGTGCCCCTTGGTTAAAGAGTGCGCCCAAGATCTACGGCTGAGAAAACGATGCTCAGATCGACGACCAATAAGTTATATCAGACCCCCCCCCGCCTGACCATTCTACCTTTAATGGAGGGGGGGTCTGAGTTGGTGGTATTCCCTGGTCGGCCCCATCCTAACGTGTCACCATTGTGTTAACTCGGACCCCCCTTGCTCTAAACTGGTTACCGCCTACACCCCCGCCCCCCTCCAAGTAAACCGCCATACCATTTTCTCATACCACCACCGTCCCGTGACATCACACTCCATTATCACTGTTGTCACATGACATCACACTCCACTGCCACCATTTATAAGTCATGTCTCATTACTTCTCCAACATACTTTCTCCCACTCACCCGTCACACGTCATATCCCATTCATTTATCCTCCAATCATCGCCTTCCACATCATCCTCGCGCACCCGTCACCCATCCTTCACCTTCCACCTCATACTCGAGGTACCAGTTGGATAACTAATACAGGAAAATATATCTGTTAGCTTGTTGACCTGTCCCCGCACCTCCAACGGATACCCGTTTGCCCAAATAATCTCATTTTTTCACCTTTCCTCCATCTTTCATGATCCAGACACCTCTGAAATCACTATTCTCTGTGCTTTTTTCGTCGACAACCTCCAGTAATTCCTGGAATCCATAGTCAGCGTCATTTATTTTTCAAATTCCGCAGGTATCAGGCAAAGTGATGGTGCCAAAGTATAAACAATCAAAAGTTGAGAAAAATCCTTTCCTCCCGCCTCCTGTCGACCTCTACCGGATCCCTCTGGCCGACAAAGATTATCTGATTTCAAAGTCCAAATGTGAATTTGATTTGGTCGAGTTACGTTTGTGGTTCAGAGACACTTTCTTAGACTAGAGTGACAAGATTGGACTCTGGGAGTCCAATCTCCCACTATATCTTTTTCTCCAAATTCATCATTTCCCCGAGTTCGCCCTCAAGTGCCAGGCACACTACCTTCCCGATCAGAGAGCTATTGTTTCATCCTCTGGAGAGACCATGTTCACTATCACACTCGAAGCCATTGACCAGATGCAGCAAATACCCAAAGACAAATCCTTTTCTCTGTTTACCATTGAGATCCTAACCGAAATGTATCAAAAGTTGTGTTTTCCCCAGAGAGCGCATATTTTTTATCTTTTCCTCCCTAAGAGTGCCCCACTACCCAAAGCAAATCCCCCCTACCAGTCATCAATTTTCTCAGAAAAAGGAAATCAAATTATTTACTATCTTTCCAGTCTACTTGGATACTACTCAAATGAGTGGGTAGATGAGCCAATATTGGGTTATCTTTCTATTTTCTCTACCGAGGAAAGGGCCACATTGCAGTTCGACTGCAGCAATTTTCTATCCGAGAATATTCATGAACAACTTTTCAATTTTTCCACAGAAAGCATGTTCTGGTACTCTTCAATATTGTCATATTTGTTCGTGTTTTTCCAAACAGACAAGTTCTTGTTTTGCATGCAAAAGCTAGATCGGAATGGAAAACCACAACCGATCATATTCTGGACATCACTATTGAGAAAGAATTCACCAGAATTCAATTTTAATCAATTCATAGATCAATTTTACCACCTAGTGGTAAGCATGCTCAGTGACAGGCAAAAACCAAGGATAAACGAAGAAATCCAACGAATTCTACATCTCTCAGACCTCACCAAGACCGGAGACTGGTACCTGTACTAGAACCACACAGATATTAGAATTTATGGATGCGAGTTGGCTCCCTAAAAATTACCTAGATATTTTCCTGTGCGCATATTTGCCTTGGAATATGTTGGCCCTTGACCAAGTTTTGGGAGATACTTGGTCATGTTTGACCATTTTTGGGACTTCGACGGCCTATTGAAGATGGAGCACCAAACGAAGCAGAGATTATAGAATCTTAGCCCACTTTTGGGTCATTTTTGGCTTTTTGGGATAATGTAACGAGAATGGGATGTCGGCCCATTGGATTTGCCCATGTTTAGGACTATTTTGTATGTATAAATAAGTAAGTTAGGCAATGTAAGTAGTAGAGTACATCTATGTGATGGTAAATATTGCTATGTGCAAGTGATCTATGTGATTGAATAGGCTCTGTGCATACTGTTGAACTTGCAGTGTTAAGTGTGAGTGTTTGTAAGAGGCTGGATGCTCAGATACTCAGGGAAGGAGGATCTAGCGAGGTGCGCAGATCTCCTGTCCTATGCGGAGTAGGGTTTTGGTGGCTTTGTGCTTGTAACCTATTTGACTGAAGACGATAAAGAAGAAGTGTTGGTGGACGTAGCCCTAGGGTGGGGGTGAACAACGTAAATATTGTGAGTTATGCTTTGTGCTTCGACTTGATGTGTTTATCCCTTCTTTTGCTAAGTGTTTGGACATGTTTAGATAGATATGCTTATGATTTATTCTTATTAGACATGTATGAATGTGATTAGTGTTGATCTACCAGATCTGATCTGTTTTACTATGGCTAAATGATGAAATACCTTAGACATAAGTGAATGTTGCAATGCTCTGTGCTATCTGCGAAGTAGAGTAATGGTTGAATATTGACAATCTATCGGTGCTAAGTGCTCTGTAAACAATATAATCATAGATCTGTATCTGAGCTAAGGTTGCAGACACTTGAGTCCTGCAACCACCCCTGCCTCTACCTCAGATGAGACTTCATCTGCTTCACAGGTGTTGTTGAAAGGGCCGGTAGTTAGGGATTTGTTGGTGTGCTCTTGAGTGTTGAACCCTGGGTCTGCCCCTGTGCCAACAAATGGTTTCGTTGTGGGGACTGAAACTGTGATTGTTGAGAACTAAGAAAGAAGAGGCTTATGAAAAAGGAATCTTTGTGCGTAGATCTGTGCCCTAGTGCGTAGTGCCCTACTCAGTTTATAAGATCTATGCTAAGAAAATAAGTTTGATCTGAAGAAAGAAGGTCAGATCTGAAAGAAAGAAGCAAGATCTGAAAGCTTTGTGCTAAAGAAAGAAGGTCGGATACGTAGAGAAGAAGCAGGATCTGAAAGATTTGTTCTCCAAGGAAGGTAAAAATGAGAAGTTCTAATTGAAAGAGGTAAGATCTGTAAAGTTTTTGCTCTGATAAAGGTAAGAATAGTTAAAGAAGTCTTAGATCTGAAAGATTTGTGCTCTGTAAAAGTAAGATAGGTGGAAATTTTTGTTTCTAGAGTATGGATCTAGGTATATCTGATAGGTTTTGTCCTAGTTTGAAAGCTAGGGTATTAATAGACGAAAGAAGGTTTGATATGAATAGATTTGATAAGAATAATGAAAGATATGTTATGCGTATGAATAGAAAGAATGTTTGGACTAACAAATGGATGCAAGATCCTAGAAAGAATTTGTTGCAAGTTAACTCCTAGGATCCTAGTGCACAGTATAAAGGGATCTGGGGATCATTTAAAAAAAAAAGAGGTTTGACCCTCTGTTATAGTTGCAGAAGACCAGGACATCTTGTTAAGGAATTCCTTAGAAGAAGACCTAGTTTTCTTTGTTGTAAATATATGGACCACGAAGTGTTGGATTTCCCTAGAATGATCCCTAAGCTTGAAGGAATAAATCTGAATCAAGAAAACCCTAAGGAAGATCTAGAAAAGGTAGAACCCCAACAAGAATTAGAGAAAGTATTGATACAAATGAAAGAGACCCTGAATGACCATCGACATGTCAGACTATCAGATATTTTCAAAGAAAAAGAATGCATTGAAGCAAGAATAGGGGACTTCGACATTGACTGTGTTCTTGATGAAGAGACACAAGTGAATATTATGCTAGAACGAACTTGGGAAGCTATAAGAAGGCCTGCTATGATCCCTTCCCTAGGAGGAATAAGTTTATTCAAAGGAAAGCTAGTAAACCTATGTGGAAGGCTCGCCTGGATACCTATGACTGTCAATGGAACTTCGACAAAGGAAGATTTTGAGATTATCAAATGTATTAAAGACAACGCCCTATTTACCATGTTACTAGGGAAACCTTGAATTGAAAGAGATCAAGCCAAACGAAAAGAAGAAGGATAAGCCTTGGAACAGACGAAACAAGAGTTAAAAGATTTCATGACCATAAAGATCGTTCAATTGATTAAAGAAAGGGAGAATGGATCAAAGCTATTTGACCCTAGAGACTTCGATGTCGAAGCTGCAAGACCACTAGAATACCCTCAAAAGACTAAAGTACTTACTCCATAAGCAGAAGAGATGTTAACCCTGAAAGATTCTCAACAACGCGTAGTAACTATATCTAAAGAAGATAAGAATTAGAATGGAAACAAGAATACTGAGATGAAACTCATTGGAAAGAAGACTAGAAAGATAAGTAGGAAGAGGTCTAAGATTGAAAAGTTATAGAAGGCCCCAGAGGGGGCATCGTAGAAAGAAAAATTGTAGAATGGGAGCTTCGTCGAGATATCAGAACAACGACATAGGTCACTTCGCCGTGGAAAAGCAATATAACTGTTGGGGATGATATATCCGTTCGAATGATGCTCTGAATGACTGGAAAAAAATTTATGGCTCGCCACCTGACCGTTGGAATGCACCATAACGAACAGAAAAAGAGTTAACAAAGCCTCATACCCATTGCAAGCAATCTGTTTTTAAGTTTCCTATTTATCCTATCGTGCCATGCACGAAGAACACTTTTTCCAAATCAAGAATTTGAGCTCTCACAACCTTGGTTAAGATTGTTCAGTGATCATTACATCCTTACTTTCCATCTTATTGTCGTGTCTACATTACTTCGTGAACCCGATATTATTAACCCCAAGCGTGTATGTCCAAAGATCTTAGTGCACTTGAAGAATCTGCGAAGGAAGTACTCATTGATCTCAGGACTGAGAAATTCATGTCGGAAATAAGGATGTCTGCAGGTGTGCAAGCATCATCAACTGAAGGAGTCCAAGCTTCTTCATCGACTACTCGCAGAGTAGGAACTTCCGGAATCATGACAGAGATGAGAACGAAGCATAGAGATGATCTTGCGAATGCTAAGTTGATTCCAAGCATCTTACCTTTGTATATACCTCCTCTGAGCGACGTAGTGAAAAGAGATAGCGTGCCTAGAGATTTTGACTATGCCTTGGTCATTGTGTACCTCCAGAAAGGGATACACGCAATTCGCACAGACCAGGATAAGATAGAAATGCTGAAGTTTAGTGACTTCAACCTTGGAGACTGTAAAGCTTACAGTATGCTCGCCCCGCATAAGTATCTGACCAAGACGAAAGGCAAGAATTCAAAGATTATCCCCCAGCCTTGGACCCATAACCTTGTGCAGTCTACCCTTCTTAATGTTTTGAAGATCCCACACTTCGGACGACATCAAGAAGTGAACGCATGTGTTAAGTTGTTGTTATCTTGTTACCATGGTGGATATTTATGGTTGAACCGACATATCACAGTGGATCCGACCTTGATCCATTGGATCACCAGGATGAGCATGCAAGGCCCTGACCCACATGATTTTTACCCTAGAAACACCACATACCGAGCCTTAGCACAGAAGATAAAAGATACTTATGGCAATGTCGAGAAGGGCACGCATGGCATAGTATGCCGTGCCTGTCAGCTGATCGCAGGAAAGTTAGTTCACAAGAACCGACCAACCCAAGTCACTAGATTCATAGTAGACCTCGCAAGAAAGTGTGCAGAGGGCCTACAGATGAATTGGGCGTAGCACTTGGTAATCCAGCTAGAGCTTGACTACAGAGAAGCCCAGGAACAAGGATATGAGTTCCATTTTAGTTGGCTCCTGATTCTGATTGATTTCATTACATGGGAGATGTCGGAAGGTGCGACCTTCCCAAACATTGAGCCATTTGAACCGTTGGACCCAAAGTTCAGTACCCTGTGGTACTCAAACGATATGAATAAACAATGGCAGTCAAATGTCATGTTTCATTCATATTATAATCAGTTGAAAGTAGCTATCCAGTCTACACCGCGCATCACTTCGAACACCCTCTACAAGTTTCGGCCCCTGATGAAGTTCAGTGCAGACAAACACTTTCTCTACATCACAACGTGTGTTGACGAGCACAAGCAGTAGTTACATTCCTATTATAGATTAATAGAAGAAGATCTGGAGGAGATCACAAAGGAAGGGTCAACAAACCTCCTTGTTCCAGCTGACCCTGCTGAGATATCTGATGTAGACAATCCAGAAACTACGCAGGATCTACCCAGACCTAGCATGCGATAGAAGATCAACGAAGTGAAAGACTTAAGCAGTGCCTCAGTGATGACTTCTTCCATCATGCCAGAGCAAGAGGTTGATGGCGAAGAGTTAGAAGAAGTTGAACATAAGCATAAAGAAGAAGCAGAGCTTTTGAAGAAGAGGAAGGGTTTACCTCAGAAACCTTCTTCCCGAAAGAAGTCCACATCTCTCGTGACTAAGTTGCAGACCACACTGACCCTAGATGACTTCAACTTCATCGTCACAGCTCTGAATGATGTTGCGATGGAGATAGTAGAAAAGCAAGAGACTAAACATGAGGAGATGTACAATCAGATCGAGATA
>JASDQU010098326.1:0-19721 GCA_032191745.1 Picea mariana | reverse complement strand
TTCTTGTGGACGATTTCACTGCACTCCTTGTAGGAACTTCTCACTCAGGAAGAGAAACAATTGAAACTCATTCTCTCTCTCTCTCTCAGACTTCAAGCATTTAACATGAAATCATACATTCACACAATATTAAAGCAAATGCATAACAGAGAGAATAAACAACCATAAGCAAACCATTCAACATGTATAAACAGAAAGCATCATAACACCATGAATTTGAATCAAATCTCTTTTCATTAATTCAAACTTCTGTACATGGGTTCTTCTCTACAACTTTCTACTACAACTCTCTTCTTCTTCTCTATGCTCTCATGATACAATTGATAATGTTACAATGATACAAAGGTGAGGGTGTCTATAGTCGGTTTTCCCTCCTACGCTCCTAACTGTCTAATCGGGAATTTAAATGTACCTACTTACATTAAATATGCATAAATGCCTCTACCTACTATAGATGAGAGCAAATTTCTCATGATCTGTTTACATCCTCCAAAATATAAATGCAAGGTATGCCTTATTACATTAATATTTCAAAAACATTCCAAAACACTTTTGAAATGTGCTGAAATGTGCCGGTGCTCATCCCAGCTGTTTTTCTCCCCCACAATCGCTTGCTGCTGGCGATGCTCCTGCATCATACTCCCTCGCTTGAAAATTTTCATGGACTCCTGTTCATGAGCTCTTGCACAGTCTATCGATGCTTCTGAATTTCTTCTTCATTTTCCTCATTGGCATCTTCAATTGGATGTCCCTTCCTTTTGACCAAGTATTCAAAATATTCTTTCCTCTTGGTCTTGTTGTTGACCCTCTTTTCAAGTATACTTTCCATCTGTGGCTTTTCAGATATAGGCATTTGTTTAGTCCACTGAACCTTGGTCTGTCCATTCTCTGCTCCTGCTTCTCCAGCTTTGTAAGGGTACAAATATAAGATGTTGAATATCGGTGAAATTCCGATCCCATCGGGTAATTCAATCTCATATGCATTTGCCCCAAATTTCTTCAAGACCTTGCATGGTCCAATCTTTTTCATTTTCAGTTTGTTATATGTTCCCCTTGGGAACCTCTCCTTCCTCAGATGTGCAAGAATCAGATCACCAACTTCAAACTGAAGTTCTCGCCTATGTTGATCTGCTCTGCGTTTATACTCTTGACTCGAATTTTGCAAACATTTCCTCACTTGGCTGTGAAGTTCCTTCATTGCTTCTGCAAAATCCCCCGCACTAGCACTTCTGAATTCGCTATATTCTGAATCCTTCAATTCAGAAACTCCCCTTGGCTGCATTCCATACACAATTTGGAATGGACTCTGCCTTGTGCTCCTGTTGAGTGAATCGTTATAAGAAAATTTCGCCTATGGCAGAATGTGATCCCACTGACTGTGGTGTTCAGTCACTAGGCTCCTTAGCAAATCTCCCAAGCTCCTATTCACAAATTCTATTTTCCCATCCATCTGAGGATGATAAGCTGAGCTAAATGAAAATCTTGTCCCCATATTCTTCCATAAAGTCCTCCAGAAATGTCCCATGAACTTGGTGTCTCGATCTAAAACAATACTTCTTGGCAAGCCGTGAAGTCTGACAACTTCTTTGAAAAAGAGGTTCGCAATGTGAGTTGTGTCGCTTGTTTTCTGGCATGGTATAAAATGTGCCATTTTTGAAAATCTATCTACCACCACAAAGATTAAATCACAACCTCTTTGCGTCCTTGGAAATCCCAATATAAAATCCATGCTCACTGCATCCCACGGCCTCTCAGGTATGGGTAATGGCTGGTATAACCCTGTGTTCTTCCTTTTTCCATTTGTGTGCTGACAAATTCTACATCTGTCCACAAATCGTTTTACATCTGTCCTCATCCCTGGCCAAAAATATGATCCATTCAACTTTGAGAACATCTTATCATGACCAAAATGTTCGACCAACCCTCCATTGTGTTTTTCTTTCAGCAGATTCTCCCTCATGGAGCATTTTGGAATACATAATTGATTGCCTCTGAATAATAATCCATCCTGGATCATATATTCAGTCCATTGACTTCTGTCCTTGAGAATTGGATTCTCAGATGCCTCATACACCTCTTTAAAATCTGGATCGTCTTTGTACATTTTTTGATATTATCAAAACCCAAAGTTTCGACTTTGAATTCCTGCATTAGCAAACATTTCCTGCTCAAAGCATCAACAACTTTGTTAGCAGTTCTAGAAATATGTTTAATTACAAAAGTAAAATTTTTCATATATTCAACCCATTTTGCATGCTTCTGGTTCAGCTTGTCCTGTCGAGTCATGAATTGTAAAGAATGATTATCGTTGTACAAAAGAAACTCTTTAGGAACCAAATAATGTCTCCATTTCTTCAGCGCTTGTATGACCGCATAGAATTCTTTGTCATATGTGGAGTACTTAACTTTCGCTTCATTCAGTTTCTCACTGAAGTATGCGACCGACCTGTCATCTTGGCTCAAGACCGCTCTAATTGCAAATCCACTTGCATCACATTTGACCTGAAATGTCTTACTGAAATCTGGCAATACTAGAATTGGTTGTTCAGTAATCTTCCTCTTCAGCAAGTTGAAACTTTTCTTTGCTTCTTCTGTCCAGTGAAAAGACTTATGTCTTTTCTTCACCATGTCCATCATCGGTGTGCTAATTCCGCTGAAATTTCTGATAAATTTCCTGTATAAACTAGCTAGTCCATGGAAGCTTCTAACTTCAAATACACTCTTCGATGATGGCCAATTCTTAATGGCATCCACCTTCTCCAGATCCATCTTCAACTCATTTGCAGAGATAACAAAACCCAAATAAATGAGTTCTGTTCTCATAAATGTTGATTTCTTCATATTTATCAACAACTTTTCTTGCTGCAATCTCCTCATCATTGTAGCCAAATTCTTCAATTGTTTAGCTTCTCTCTTGCTGAAAATCAATATATCATCAAGATATACGATGAAAATTTTTCCTATAAAATCCTTCAGGACTTCATTCATCAAGCTCATGAAAGTACTAGGCGCATTTGTTAAGCCAAATGGCATAACAAGCCATTCATACAACCCTTCATTTGTCTTGAATGCTGTCTTCCATTCATCACCTTCTCTCATATGAATTTGATGATATCTTCTTTTCAAATCAATCTTTGAAAATAATCTTGCTCCACTCAAGCAATCCATCAAGTCATCCATCCTTGGCAATGGAAATCTATACCTGATGGTAATCTTATTGATCGTCCTCGAGTCTGTACACATCCTCTAGCCTCCATCTTTCTTTGGGCTGAGCACTATTGGAACAATGCATGGACTCAAGCTCTCTCTAATCAACCCTTTGTCCATTAAATTCTGGACCTGTCTCTTGGCCTCTTCATTCTCCTGTGGCGTCAATCTATACGCTGCTTTGTTTAGTAAACTAGCTCCAGGTATGAGATCAATATGATGACTTATACTTCTGATAGGTGGCAACGAATGAGGTAGTTCATCCACTACTATATCAACGAACTCTTCCAACAACTCCTGGATTTCCTCTGGTAAATCATCTACTTTTGTACTAGTTAAAACAATTCTAGGCTTCCTGACCACAATGAATTGTGTATATTCCTTCTTCTTAACCTCCTTAAGAAGTTCTTTCCCACTCATGAGAAGTGCAGTGTTGCTTAATTTAGGCTTCACTTCTTTATCCTTGATCGACAACAACATGTGAGCTCTCCCATTCTTCTCCAGGGTGTATGTGTTCTACCCAGCAATAGATGAAAAACATCCATGGGAATGACATCACATAATATTTCATCCTTATATCCTCCTATTTTAAATTCAACTAAACATTGTTTAGTGACATTTACCTGGTGTCCTTTTTGTAGCCACAAAACTCTGTATGGGATTGGACGTTCAATAGTATCCAACTCCATCTTTTCTACCATCTCTATAGAAACGAGATTTTCTATTGCTACCACTATCCACGATGACTTTGCATACCCTGTATTTGGCCTTGCAAGAAATCCGAAAAAGTCTATTTCTTTGGACTGGGTTCTCTGCCTCTTTCTCTGGTGTTAAGAGAACTTTTCTCATCATCAGTGATCTTTCTCCCTCAGCATATTCTGCCTCAACATTCCGTCCCTATGCTTTGACAATGTGAGTTTCACCTCCTTCTTTCTTTTTATCTGGGCATTCATAGGATTTATATCCATTTTTTCCATAGGTAAAGCATTTTATTTCTCCACCTCTGCCTCTTCCTCTTCCTCTGGTATGAGGAAAAGTATTTCTATCAGCATAATGCCCTCTTTGTGAGCTTCCCCCTCTCTCATGCTGAGTTTGAGGTTTCTTTCCATCTTCTTGAGGTTTCTGATTCCTGTCTTGGGAAATTGTCTTGCCTATAGCCTGACTTTTGCCTCAGCCTCTTTGACCTTGCTTTCAGCTCAATTTTTCTTCATCTTTCAGAGCCATTTTCTAAGCATCTTTGACAGTCTGAATCATCATCATGCTCATCTCATCCTGGATGTCATATCTCATACCATTCATGTACATGGAAACCTTTTCATCATCACTTTCCCGATGATCTGCCCTGATGTCTAATTTGTAGAATTTGTCAGTGTACTCCTTCACTGACATTAGATTCTATCTCAAGTTCTGCATTCTTCAAAACAGAGTAATTTGATAATCATTGGGTATGAATTTTTCTTTCATCTTTACAACCATTATATCCCAACTCTTGATTTTCTACTCGCCTTTGCAGTGTTTGTCAGCCTGCAGTTCATCCCACCATAATGCTGCATTCCCTTTAAGTCTTGTGACAACATGTTTGAATTTCCTATCTTCCTCGACATCCTCATAGTCAAAATATTTATCCAGAGCTCTAATCCAATCTAGAAGATCTTCAACATCCAGGTTTCCCTCATACATGGGAATCTCCATTTTTGCCCTGGCACCTATCCTTGCGACAACCCTGAATAGGCGTTCGTCTACAACATCTTCGACTGTGAATTCTTCTCAATGTCCAGCTTCATTTTCAATGTCAGCCCCATTGATATCTCCAGTGTCGACTATGCCCCTCTGTGCTGTCTCCATGGCATCAAGCCTGGCACGTAGTTCGCGCATTTCTCTTTCCACTGTTGGATCAGGAATTGGTCTATCTCTTCTTCTTGGCGGCATGGATGAGAAATATTCTTTCCTTCTCTTCTACAGAAAGCAAAGACTCTTTCTGTTCTTCTGACACCCCAACTGATGTGTACCAGAGTACTCGTTTCCCTTCTCGCTTTCTCTGCCTGAAATATACAAACAGAGTCAAGATCTGATACTACAACTGGTGTAGACCCCCAAACCCTCTGGTCCAAGGTCTGCATAGGATCATTCTAATCTACTCTTTGAGCTTGATTGACTCATTGGTTTCCCCTCAGGAAATACCCTTCACACACAACAGTGTATCCACAGGTCCTTATGGGTTGAGCCCGCTTGAACAAGAATTAGGCACCAACTCAAATCTTTCGATCAAACAATATGATCATGCCTTTCACGATTTCAAAACTTTGGATCTCCCGACTTCACGACTTCTCCTTCCAAGTTTCTTGACCCTTTGACTGCCGAAACCCGAAATGCCAATTCACCAAAATTGTTGTCGCGTTTCACAATTTCGGGAATCTCGGAACAAATAACTTCGATCCCTTGTCCTTGAAAATGCTGAAATGTCGAATCCTGACACGTTTAGAAAAATTTGGCCCCACAACGGACTTCTCACTTCATCAGGATTCTGGACTTTGCGATTTCGCAAATCCAGATGCAAAGCTCCCAACTCTCTAACCTCTGAACCCCGAAATAGTCAATAAGGATTGACTCTGCCTTTTTGACGAGGACATGCCATTTGTCCACTCAACCACTTCCTGTCTCTGACGTGGACTCCTGCCACTTGTCACTCTTTCAGGTTTTTGGGACTTTCGCTCCTAAAGTGCTGTCTCCTCCGTCTCCTGACACCCGAAATGCCGAAATCTCGAAACTCTAATCCAATTCTTGTCGCAACTCACGACTTCAGGACTTTCGTCAATCTGTGCTCAACTCCTTGGCATTAGAATCTCTGAAATGTTGAAATGATCTGACGGCTTGTGCAAAGCACAATCAACGGTCCACGTTGATTCTAGATCCTAGAGTGGAAATCTTTCTCACCTTTAACCACCCTGCAACTTCCCTGGATCCTACAGTCCTCGTGATTTCGGGAATTATCCACATAGAATTTCGACCACCCGTTCCATCCTGGAAGGTTTCTGTGAAATGGCCAAAATATCCCTTCGTCTGTGCTTGACCTCTGCAAAGTGACTTTGCTCTATCTCCTTTTAAAGTATTTAAAGACACTATTCCTTTTGAGCTTTCCTTGCAACCTCGAGTCTTCAAAAAACTCCCGCACACACTCCTTGCGGCGACTTTCAAATACTTCTAAGTATTTGAATTATCTCGACTCTATGCACCCTCTTGCAACAACAGTCCTTTAACTCACCCTTTAGTTGATAAGTTCTAAACTTCCAACCAGCCTGCGCACACCTTGCACGGCTTCTGTGTCTCACCTGCACTTCTACGGGAATGAGAACAACAGTACCTCTCCTGAGCTTTTCAGAGATAAACTCTGAATCTCCATCAACGCACTTCTTGCAGATGATTTCACTGCACTCCTTGCAGGAACTTCTCACTCAGGAAGAGAAAAAATTGAAACTCATTCTCTCTCTCTCTCAGACTTCAAGCATTTAACATGAAATCATACATTCACACAATATTAAAGAAAATGCATAACAGAGAGAATAAACAACCATAAGCATATAACCATTCAACATGTATACACATAAAGCATCATAACACCATGAATTTGAATCAAAGCTCTTTTCATTAATTCAAAATTCTGTACATGGGTTCTTCTCTACAACTTTCCGCTACAGCTCTCTTCTTCTTCTCTATTCTCTCATGATACAATTGATAATGTTACAATGATACAAAGGTGAGGGTGTCTATAGTCGATTTTCCCTCCTTTGCTCCTAACTGTCTAATTTGGAATTTAAATCTACCTACTTACATTAACTATGCATAAATGCCTCTACCTAATACAGATGAGAGCAAATCACTCATGATCTGTTTACATCCTCCAAAATATAAATGCAAGGTACGCCTTATTACATTAATATTTCAAAAACATTCCAAAACACTTTTGCAACATGCTGAAATGTACTGGCGCTCATCCCAGCTATTTTCCGCCCCCGCGCTCGCTTGCTGCTGGCGATGCTCCTACATCAGAGTATCTTTCTGAGTGCTATTCTCAGTGACACTATAGAAGTCAGGTGACCGATCAGTTTATCTAAAGAGGGCTTCAAGTAATCTAGGCCGATCCATACACAGGTGCTGTCTCATGCACTAACACTCGAAGGGTACCAACAGGGGTTACAAGGGTGGCCAACAAATGTGCGCTTAAGTACCACTTGTATTTCCTACATGTATGAATCCTTCAACCGTGGGTTTATGTGTGTAAAGAAAGATCTCTGTGGCTTAAAGACACCAGAATACGTCTCTACCTTGAAATAAATTTAACCCACACTTTCTGTCGAGGAAAGTGCTCTGATACCACTTGTAATATACCATATATAAAATGTATGCAGAACTGAAATAAAATGATAGTAATGGCAGAATAACAACAATATAACCAGAACATTCGCCACAATAACAATGAAATGATATAAGAATAACAACAGAAATAACACTTTGAATCTGAAAGCAATGTTCGCAGGCCTCTTTGAGGGGGAAACCTCCAGTTGAGCAGAGCTCTATTACAATAATATCCAAGCTAGGTTTCTCATACCCTCGACTCCTATTTATACTAAAAAGAAGCATCTAGAGGAAGATCCTTCTAGAAGCATAAGCTTCTATTAGGTCTTATTACATCTGCCTTATTCTATTTTATTGAAAGGCCTTATTAATTTTGACCTTTATTACATCCGAATATATTGTTCTACCTATGTGTGGGTTAGGACCCTAACATAGGCTTCATAGATTTCTCCGTTTTTTGCCTAAAGGCTCTATATTTTAGAGGATGCATAAATTTCTCCATTTTTGAGCATTTGTATCTCGTTTTCTATGTCAGGTATCTTTCAACTATAGTAGATCTCTGGCTGTTTGAAAATATTGCGATAAACTTGCATAGATGCAATATATCTGTATTGTAGAGTGTGGAAAAATATTGAGCTTATTCTATATAAATATTTCATTTTGCACTAATATAGTTTTTATTTATTTTTCTAAAATGTATCTTATATTTTGGTACAAATCCACAGAAAATACATTAAGATTCAAGAATGATATATCATGGAGATAGAGTGTGAACATATATATTTCACTCCTTACATTAACAAGGAGAGATAACATATATGTTTTTTCTCCTGTTGGTTCCATAGATTTCTTTATTATTATTGCTAAATTACCATAGCAGAATTCCATGGAAAGTGGACGTTTAATAAGCGAAGGATCCAAAATCTACAAAACTAAGATCTAAAGTGAAATAAAATTAGATCTAAAGTGAAATAAAATTAAAGTGTTTGACATGAGTTTTCCAAAATCAACAAGAATTGCAGTTTTAACAATCTTGTCTAAAGTCACACCATTTTCCTCAAATTTTATGTTTCTTAGTTTCATTATGAAGAGACCTAGATATTGCCTCCTCCATTGGAAGAGATTGTACTTTAGGGAGATGAATTTTGCGCTTCCTTATTTCACATTTTGGCATGCTATACTCTCTAGTCCTATTGACCTATTTTGGACATTAGTGGAATAAAGACATCCTTGCATAGTTTATCATACATGAGTATTATCATAGTTGCAGAACTCTTGCAACTTGGAATAAAGATATCATACATATCTCACATTGAAGGCAGTAGTATTTTCTATTTTCAAACTTGCCCCAACAAGGAATACACTACTATGCAACACTTGTTTGTGATTAGAGGTGTGTGTTTATGCATGTTGTCCATTAGTAATGGTGCTCTGTGGCATTCTTTACCACACTGGATAGTGCAATAAATTTGTGGAAATAATATTCAAATGATCAATGAACTTATAATGATGTGGAACACTTTCAATGGTGTAGCCTGTAAATGCATTGTTATATGGTGCATGAAAAAATAAAAGGTTTCATCAATGACATTTGTCTTAAAAAAAAACTTGAATTTACAAATAGAATTGGAAAAAAAGCTAGTGAAAATGTAAATTAATATATGGAAAACAAATTACCTAGTCACTTCTCTTCCATGGAGGCATGGTTTCCTTAGAAATAAAAAAAATAAAAAAATTCCAATGGTTCAAAAAAATGGAAAAAAAAAACTCAAGTTTATCGTGGATGGAGATTTCACATGAATTCTAATGATATATAATCACAAGTCAATGAGGTAGTTATATGGGAATTGAGAGAATTGGTGCTTGAAGGTGTGAGAAGCACTAGAGGACATAAAAATGAAAAATAGGTTTAGCATAATAATTTTTATTTTACCCTACCACTATGTGCTTGATATCTTGACAAACTGGTGTGCTTATATGTATAGGACACATTGCTAAGATTTTTTTTGTTATTACAAATTTTAATGATACAATAGTGCACTTTGTATGTTACATTCATCTATAAGTTTATTAAGCATAACATAATCGTATTTTAAATAGTTTTTTCAAATAAAATTTGGATTTTCTTAGCTAACCCTGACATGATGCACCTTTTCCAAGTGCACGAGTGTTGGATTATGTTTAATGAGCACCCATGAATTTATATGTTTAGTCACACCATGTG
Source organism: Picea mariana (assembly GCA_032191745.1). Classification (NCBI taxonomy): domain Eukaryota; kingdom Viridiplantae; phylum Streptophyta; class Pinopsida; order Pinales; family Pinaceae; genus Picea; species Picea mariana. The sequence continues at coordinate 9,937 of JASDQU010098326.1, read as the reverse complement.
GAAGTTTTTAAAATATCATGGTTTACAAAATTCAAATGTGATATGCCACATTTTGATTTTTTTTTGTGCGAGGTGATTATATATAAGAGCAGAGATATATATTTTTGGTAAGATAGATGAGTATTATATTAATAATATAGAAAAAACTATTACAACCATGTTCAATTCAACTGTGGCATGCATTTGGAAAAACCAAGAACATAACAAGTTAGAGAAAAATCATTTTTTTCAGTCTAGATAAACCCATTAACTTTCAAGTATTGATAAAAAAAAATATAGATAATACTCATAGAATTATAGAAAATAAAATATAATAGCTATAATGGAGTAACAAATTCAAAGATAAAAAAATATAAGAGAACATAATTAGATTGGAAAGCCTACTTGGCTTGGTGTCTATGTCAGCTCATTTTATGACTCTTCCAATGGTAGGGGATCTTCATAGATGAGAATCAAATTGGAAGGTGTACCTCCTGACCCTTGAGTACTCTTAGGAGATGAAAAATGATCACTTTCATTTCTTTGGGTGACGGACACTATGATATCAATGCCAAATACTGCTTTAAAAATGGTTTCATGTTTTTTCTTCTATCAATCCTAGTTTATGGAGGGTGGCTTGTTGTTGAAGCCATTTTTCCTCCATAGTTTGAGCTATGAATGCTTTGTTCAACCAAAATAGTTTGATTAGCCTAAATATTTTTGTATCCCTCATAAGAGAGAAACTAGAATTAGGAATCCATCTTTCGAATTAAGCTTGAATCTGATTTTTAAATAGCCTCTTTCTTTTTTGTAGAACCGAGTTCCACAATTGAACCATCTGTTCTTTGAGATCAAAAGAGAACCTCTTGTAGAAATCCTTTCCTACCTTCATGGAATCCTTTTAGGCTTTGGAAAAACACTTGGAAGGATTTTGAGGGGTAGGGTTTTTGGGTTCATGTTTGGAGCCCCTACAATTCCATTTCTTTCTAGGATTAGGTCTTATTTCACTATGCAAATTCAACATGTTTAGATACCATAGCTGGACATGAGTCTTGGGTAATAGGGGAAACCAATGAAAACAATGTTGGATATTAGAAGTTGTGGGAGACCAAGTCAGAGGGGGTTTACAAGGAACATTGTCAGGAGACAAGGTTGGGACTTGAGATAGGGGAAAGTAGCTCGTAAGAGAATTCACCCTGTGATCAGAGATAGTATGTCTTAAACCTCCAAAATAAAAACAATTATAGAAGAAAAAATAGGGGAATAAAATTAGAGAGGAATGGAATGGAAAACATGGATTCTGTAACAACAAAATTGAATGACAACCTCAAAGCTATGTCAAACTATGTTGTCATTGATGTCAAAGGGTTGATGACAAGTAGTGTCATAGTGATGTGTTGTCATTGACATGCAGATGCACTGATAATGATGTGTGTCATTGATATATGATGTCATAGATGGATTGATATGTTATCATTGATGTAAAGGTTGATCATTTTTGTATCATTGTATCATTGATTTCTTGTCATGGTTGATAGGAAGTACCAAATATATGAACTCCAAAGTGGTCCCCTTATGGTGAAAGTCCTCACAGGAAGATTCTTTGCAAACTACAAATGGTTAAGTGGTTGAGTGGTCCTAGCAGTATGGTTAGGAAACCCAAGTTTGGTTGAGGAATAATGTAATGAAGATCAGTGAATTTTCAAGTGAGACTATTCTAGATGGATAATGCTCGTCATGAAATTTTCGGTGATATGTGGTACGTCACACAGTTCCTCACAGTTAGGGAGATATGGCCTTGAGAATTTGGAGAACCCTCATGAGTTGTCTATAAGCCCCTATAAGGTCAAAGAAGTAAAATTAATCTAGAAGCTCCTAGAAGAAGTTGACCAGTCAAAGTGGTTATTCATTGGTTAAGTGGTTGCAACAAGAAAATAATTAAAAATAAATTAGTCTCAACTAGAAGTGGAGAGTTTACTATTTGTGGTAAAGTGGTTGTAAGTGGAAAAAGTGGTTAGAAGTGGGTTAGCCCCAAAAGAAGGAAGTTGGTTAGAGATTAAGCCCTAGAGGAATCTACTTGGAGAAGTATAAATAAGAGAGCAAGGGTCTGTTATGAAAATGAATCTTTTGAGCACATTGAAGATCTATTTTTGGTGGAAAGTTCATTGCAGGTACTCGTGGAAGCATCGAAAGTTACGCAAGCCTAAGGTAGCAAGGATATTTGATGGAAAAAGTTTAATATCTTCAGAAAAACCCTAGTTCTAAAGGGTATGTGAGATGATAGTGGAAGAGGTCGCGTACATATGTAGTATGCAAAAATCCAAGATGCATACATATGTGGTCTAAAGAGAGGAAAGGTCACATACATATGGGAAGAGTCATGGAAGCTTGAGTAGATGCTGAAGTCTGAAGCAAGTTCTAGGAAAGCATTATATAGGTTAAGATCTGCTACAAAGGTTCTGATATGCTTATATGTTGCCTTGATGCTTAGACTTACTCATGGTATGGTGAATTATTGAAGCATTCTTTGTATGGTTGTTTTAATGTTTGGATATGGTAGATGTTGGCTAGTTGGTTGAGTGGTTTTGTTCTGATGTGGTTGAAGGATATCTATGTTATGTGATGGTGTATGCATGAGGAACACACATTGGTTGTTGTATAATCATATTTTTTGTGGTTGGTGATGGTACAGGTTGGGAAATGACAAGTTGGTTGCAGTGACATGTTATAGGTGGATGTGACAAAGGAAACAAGGGTCTAAAGGACTAAAAGTGTTGAAGTTCCATAAAACCTAGTTTGTGAAGGTGTACACATGCTAACAATGGAAGAGGTAACATACATACGCATGCTGCACTATAGAAAGGTCACATATATACGCATGTTGCAGTATAGATAGGTCACATACTTTTTGAAAGATTGTTTCTATCTATAAGATGGGTCTTGTAATTGTAGGCTGGGTCTTGCATGAGAGTTGGTGCTCCTTTTTCAATTGGTGCTGATAAACCCCAGGGATTTTAGTCTCTTATAACACATAATACAAAATATTACACATATATCTGGTGTTCCTTGTGTTCTTTATTGAGATGATTCATAGTTCTTTATTGTTGATATATGTTGTTTAAATGCAAGAAAACTAAGTGTGAATGGAAGAAATGAGTAATGATGTTGTGAATGGTGATTACTAACTAAAGTTTTGTAATAAGTGTAAAAAGAGCCTCACACTGATTAAACCCCCCCTCTCAGTGTAGTCGGTGTGTCAAACAAGCTAAGTTTTAGGAACCAAGCTTGTGTAGGAAACCATCACCATTTTTGTCTTTTGGAGTTGCAAAAACTACCAAAAATCTTAGAAATTTACAATTAACCTATGCTTGAAATAACTAAATTCCTCTTTGATCCATGATGGAACATGACACATGCATTTTCTTGAATCATTAATAGACCTACAAACCACCAATTCATTTTTTTATAAGAGTGCATTGATGTGAGTTTTTTAAAATAGTTTTTTTTTCCAAGGAAAAAATCAAGTAATCTTTTTTACAGAAAAAAAAATTACAAAGATAGATGCTTTAAATAATTACATAAGGCCTTATAGGTTGCATATTCAAGACTTGAAAGTAGTCTCTTGATTATACATTATTGAGTGACTATATAATCTTGATTTTTTTTATGATTCTAGCATATTCTACCCTAAACAAAAAACATCTTTTCAGATTTGGCAACAACTGAGTGCATCAAAAGTTTTATATGGTCCTCTTAAAATTAAATCAACAGTCTTGATTTTCCAAAGAAATACAACATATTCAAACTAGGGGTCAATTATGTAATATGTGGTGTGAGGTTAAGTGCTCTCAAAATATTTCAGGATTCCTTTTTCCAATTTAAGTCCCGCTTTGGATAACTGATCAAATTCCTTTTTCCTATCCTTATAAACATGCACAAAGTGATGTGAGAGAAGGTTTATTTTCTACTCATAAGATCAAGAAAAAAAGGTTGTAGAGTAAAATTATGTAAAGTGAATTCTCCTTTCATCCATTGAATAACCAACATGGAATTACCATAGATTTGAAGTTGTGTAACTCCATTTTCCAGAGCCAACATTAACACACATTTGAGTACCATTAATTCATAATAGTTGTTTTGTTTATTTCCTATACCAACAGAGAAACACATACTATGACTAGTGGAGAGATGGAGTATTCCCCCATATCCTCCTCTTTGGGGAGTTCCTTGAGAGGCCCCATCAAAAAAATCCCACAACATTTCCTTGTTTATTATTTATTGGGAGATGTGCTTTAGACTATGAGAACATTTTTTCCAAGGGAAAGCAGAAATGATATTTGTACTTTGCAATGGAACATTGCAGAGGTATGATATTATTTTCCTCAAACACCTTATAATTTCTGTCTAACCATATTCCACAGGCTATAGTAAGAGGAGGAACTATGTACCTCAAGGTTTCTTTGTGTAAGAAACAACCTCTGAGAGCTTCCTCAATGGTAGTTCCTCTCTAAGAATGTTTTAGACTTGTTACTCATTTTGATTCTAGCTAGACCTCCTTGGTAGAGATGCATGAAAAAATAAAGTGGGAATTGATTTCAAATTCTATCATGCAAATAAAACATATTCTTCAACCCCCATAGATCCTTTTATATAGTATCTCCCACATTAGATATTCATTATTTAGTGGAAACCACAAAAATAAATTTTGTTCAACTAGGAATTTAAATTTGCAATTTTTTTTCCACCACTAGGTCTGTGGTGTGTCAATGCCATCGAGTGCTAAATATTATTATCCTATTCTTGGTTCATAATTTCCAGTGGGGTTCAAGGACTAAAAAATATAATCATCCTCATCTTTTAGTTTCAAAAAACAACTTCTCAAATTTCGAGTGTAGTTCTCCTAAGTGTTTGCATCTTCTTCCTTGAGGCCAATTTCTCTCCAAGTTAACTAGTGTTGCTTCGATGGGTCTTTTTTTCCTCGAGAAATTTTCCTCAAAGAATGATAGTCTTTATTTTTCATCTCAAGAATCAAATGGGATGGGATCTTGTGTTCTTCCTTGCATCCAATCCAAGGGTTTAGGCCTCTTTTTAATTTACACCCGTTACCAATTCTCCAAACAAGACAATTACCAATTTCCAAATGATTGATGTGTTCTGAGATTTTTTTAATTTGTTTCTTGATCGAGTCCTATTTTGAGTTTGGAGAGATGTATTTTTCTTTTGTAACCTAATCCCAAATCCTAGAGCCTTGAAGAAGCCTCCAAATGTTTTTAGTTGCAATATCCTTTGAGAACTTAAAGATGTTCTTAAGGCCCCATCCTCCTAGATATTTTGGGATGGTAAGCCTTTTCGAAGAGGCTAAAACCATCCCTTTATTTCCATCCTCTCAAGACCAAATAAACCTAAAGTAGAGTTGTCAAATTTTATCAAGATACCTTGCATAGTACATGCAAGGTACATCCAATATACATGTATGACTTTAAGGACTACTTTAACTAGTACACGTCTGCTACCCATGGAGAGCCATAAATTATACTGTGAATTGTGATTTTTCTCCACTTTGGATAGTAACCATTGCCAATTAGTTTTTTTTTTATATAAATGGGATTTCATTTGAAAACCCATATATTTTAAACTAACATATAAATCCCCTACATGGTAAGGAAAAACATGTGATATTTGATCCTTTTCGATCTATGAGAGTCCTCAGAAAAGAATCACTGATTTTACGTTCTAGTTGCTTCTTAGAAGAGATCAATAATCTCATGAAGTTTATCAACCATTCATCTGGATCCTTAACAAAATATTAATATGTCACCAACAAAATTAGGATGAGTGACATTACAGCAGGTGCCTATGCTAATGCCTTTTTGGCTTCCATTTCTAGAGGCTTCCTTTAGGGATCTACTAAGTATTTATGCAACTAAGAGAAAAAGGAATGGGATAAAGGAAATCCTTGTTGTAATTCGTGAACAAGTTGTCTGCATTTAAGGAGGATTATATATATAATTGCTTTACAAGACTTCATAAATTTCATAAATAATTCGTCACCGTTAACCAATCCAACATTAGTCATTTACAATCAGAGTTTCGACAACCCACTATCAGAAACAAGGCATCCTCCAACTCACAAAAGTTTGTGAGGAATTTCATCACCTTGCACAAGATTGTGAATATCTTCGACAACCTTGCACAAGTTGCTACGAACTACACTACATTACACAAGTTATCGCATAGTCATTGATTACCAGTAATATTGCCTTGAAAAATTAACATTTTAAAATAATTACTTTTAAGAATAAATATAATTAATAATAATAATAATAATCTATTTTTAAAGTCACGATCAAGCAAGACACCAAATTGGTGTATGAGACCCCCTCCTCCCAACAATTTGTCTAATAAAGTCTATAAAAGTATACATACCCTACCCCCTCTAAATTGATGAATATTCATAATTATCACCAAAAAAATGAACATAATCCATATTAGTTATATAAGTATTGGTTTGAAATTTTTAAGAAACAAAACTCACAACATTACCATTACCATGAAATATAAATATTTATTAACAAAAAAATTATATAACTCATGTTATTTGAAATAATTAATTTCAATAAGATGTCAATACTTCTAAGCAATTTAGTAATGAATTCAATCATTAATTTACATGTACAATTAAGGAAACATTAATGTTATTCAACCCTAAACATACAGTGAATACCTATGGACGGTAAGTTGCGCAAACCATGAATAAACTTTACTATCAACTTGCATAAAACTAACATTAGAGTATCTTTATGTAGATGTGAATTTTGCGAAATTTAATAACTATAAATTCGTAATTTGCACAAAACCACAATTACCATTAACTATTATTTTCCACATATATTTAAATATTTAATGATTTCCAATTTCAATAAATAATATAACATTAGCATACTCGTGCAAACTTTGTAACTTTACTTAAATATACTTTTGTCGTATGCTTGATCAAAATTTCAATCGAACATAATACTATATTTTATTAAGTGCAACAAATTATTATTTCAAATTTAATAAACTAGTTAAATAAATAATTGTATACTCACACAAATTTTAACCTAGACATAGGTAATATGTTCCTTAAGTTCACCCAAAAAATATTTTAATTTAATTTATTATTTCAAATTTAATAAACTAGTTAAATAAATAATTGTATACTTACACAAATTTTAACCTAGACATAGGTAATATGTTCCTTAAGTGCACCCAAAAAATATTTTAATTTAATTTACCTTCATAATAAATTTATATGAATATGATATTTAACGAGATAATCACGAGATTATATACATTGGAATATAACATTGTATATAAGATCATGTATAGAGATAAWWTTTTTACTTATTTATATTATTAGGTTGGTAATAAAATATATATGTATATATTCATAATTATAAGTGATGTAGTAACATTTTCCCTCCCAAACAACCTTGTTGATTAGGTCTAGGGGTTTTTGAGTTTACCAAGGGATTTGGTTCCTAATTTGTTATTATTGTAATTTTTTATGTTTAATTTTGTATTTTAGAAATAATGCATAGGATAGGGTTTGTTGAGTTGAGGTTCATTTGAATGTAGTTAAATTCTCTTTATTAAAATAGATTTTGAGAGTTGTGAGATTTGTGAGACTAATAAGAGATCCTAAAGTGATCTTTTGAAGATATTGTGGATTTGAAAGATGCTTGGAAATTTTGTGGAGTCTAAGTAAGATCTAAACCAAACTGATAGTTCAGATTCCACTTATAAGCATGTAATACTTTGGGCATTAAAAGAGATGGGAGTGTGAGTGAGTTAGAGACATAGATACATTGAGTGTGAGTAGAAGGTCAATTGTGGCCAAAAGGACAAACATAGGCCAATTGAATGTAAATCAGGCTAGGATGGAAAGAAGGTCTTATGTAATTGTGTGCAGATTCATTTAAAGAATCTATGTGTGTTTATCTAGTGTCCTTGTATATCATTGGGTAAAGTGTGAACTATTGAATTCAAATTGTGTGTTAAATTATTCTCTAACCAATGTTGTGTAGGTTTAGATCATAATTGATCATCGATCATCGAAGAGATCGATGATCCTAATCGACAACAAATTGGGTTGAGTTGTTTGGTCTCGTGGATGAATCGAGGTCAAAGACTATTCTATGCGCAAGGAAAAATAGAGATAAAAAACCCTTTGTAATAATCTAGGAACGATAACTTTTGGATCATTCTGTTGTTGAATATAAGTTGTTAGATCAAAGTTAGAAGGATTCTACAAAGTCTCGACAACTGATGGTGAGAGTAAGATTTGGCCATCCATTCTAGAGCCAAATTGATCTAAAAATGAAGAAGACTTGTAATCTTGAAAATATTTGCAAGTAAAATTTTATGTGTTAAAAGAAAATGGATCAACTTTGCAACATATTATTAATAGGATTTACTCATTTAAGATGCATATAAACAATAGCATAATCAATGAACATAAACACATAACACAACAAATGATAAAGGAGTTCACCCCTCTCTTGGGCTACATCTCCTGGTCCAGCTTCCAATGGATCATTATTATTATTTGCTCAAAGTGCTAAAAAACGTGCTTTAAAATGCTCAAAATGACCAATAGACTGCTCCAATGGCTTTAGAGTGTCCAAAAACCCCTAGCTGGGCTTTTTCAGCACCTCGTTTGGCCAAAAAACGAAGAAGTTAGGCTTCCTTGAAGTCTTCCCTTCAAGCTTGTTGTCTCTGCATCTACAAAATTTGCCCTTGTTCATTCAACCTAGCACACACGCCATTTAAGGCGTAAAAACCCCGCACCGAACACAACCGCGCCAACGGTGCGAACTGTAGGATGGTTATGGGCGCGCCAGCCCCTAACCGCCAAACTCATGGGCACATGTGGGTCATAGAACCGACCACATATATAAAAAGGGCTAACCTTTAAAAGCCAACAGTTATGCGCCAAGTGTCGGGCACATTGAAACCGTGCTAACCATTGAACACAAACTCTCGTGCTAAGGTTTAAGGTCATATGAGCGCACATTGAGAACCGTGGCTTAACTGTTTCATAAACCAAATGTGCGTGCCAACTGTTACATTGGGTCACATGGTATATAAGGTGTGCGACCGGGGGCTGGGGCTAAGCCCCAGCCCGGACCCCCGCGCCAACCACAAAGTAGTTCAAATTTAAATATATATTAAAACATATAGTTAACAAGGAACAAAGCGCGGTGTGTTGGCAGGGCGGACTTTGCAAAGGCTTGGCCAGTGGGGAGGTCCAGGGTTCGAATCCCACAAACTCCATAAAATTTTGAATCAATAACCAATATAATGGTGCCATGTGGTAGCCCATGACTGGGTCACGTGGCACCCAACCACAAACCAAAAACGGCCACGTGTTGAAACATGATTCGTCCAACTGTCAGCCAACCTGAAACTGCCATGTCACCTCTACCATGTTAGCGTATGGACGTATAGTCTCTGCCACGTCAGCCTGTACGGACTATCGAGTCAATGTCCTTTTTTTTTTTACCTGTTTGATGATTTGAACAGATCGCGATATCTCTTGTTCCCGACGTCTGTTTGAACCCAAACGAGTTGCATTGGGTTTGCAATGACGAGGCCTATGCTCTCGTCCTATTTGAAGTGATTCCAAGAACTTTGAATTTTTAAGCAAAATTTGATTCCCTGATCACACCTCCCCATTGGGAAGCTTTTGGACCTCCAAAAGACTATTTCAATCTATGTGAATATGAAGGTATAGTTCCCTCACCCTTCCAACCTCAATCCACTTGGATTTGCTTGGATTGGTACCTTTAAGACCAACTCAAAGATACTCCACATTTCCTCGTTTTGAAGTTCGCATTCTCCTGTCAAGGATGGTGTCTTCATGCAGTTCTGTAAGATATTATGGGGAAAAATAATCTATAGAAGGAATCTAAAC
>JASDQU010098325.1:25925-45062 GCA_032191745.1 Picea mariana | reverse complement strand
CAGACCAACGCTTACTTAATTTCGGAACTCGCGGCACATGATCCTTTCCTTGACGCTTTCCATCTGGATAGTCATACAGGGTCGAGGGTGAAGGAGAAAATACTCACCGATGGGTAACCTCGCATCAAACAAGGCCCATCACTAATGATATGTTTCAACTCTTAAAATGAATGATACAGTTGTAGTAAAAATTCTTTACACAATATTCTTTAATAATTGAAATACAGTAATCGACCAAATCGGAATTTCATTGTGTATGTGAACAACAAGAATATGTATTGTTAGGTGGAATAGAGCTTAATTCTCCCATTCAAACCAGGAGTACCCTAACTATTGAGTCTAATAAACCCGAACTCCTTTTGCAAAGAATTTCTTAAGTCAACAAAGTAAACATAGAGGATTCTCCGGCCAAGTTTTTGGTAATTAACCTGAAATAACTACTTCCCTCAAACTCACGAATGCTTGGAGATGAACTCTGGCATGCAATAGAGGGTTTACAAAAGAAAACCTAGATCCCAAACCCAAATAGGTAGGGCTAACACTCCTTCTCGGTAAACAGAAGAGAATCGTGACAACCTCAAAGAAAAGGATCATTACTAGAGGGTTAAGGATGGCTCTGAATGTAATGCAAGGAAGTTAGACAAAAGGAGAATTCCACAGGAAGAAACTGAGGGAGAACACAGAACGACAACTTGGCACGAACATTTTATTCCAAAAAAATTATAATCTTCCTGTTGAAATAATCAGGGTATTAATGTTTGTAAGTTTAGAAAAGAACTTACCTGGAATGTAAGACATGTCATCTGCAACAGGATTGAGGCAACCACCAGGGCCACAATCTTCACCTCTAAACCCCTTTGACACACAGAGCCTCTTCAAAAGAAAATAAAGAACTTGGAAGGAAAAACCCTAAACCCTCTCAAAACCTAAATGATGCCTTGTCTTCTCGAATTAATTATGGAGAGTGCAAAGGACGGGTGATCCATGTGACTAGGGCAGGGTCGGCACGACACTTCGATTATAGATCCAAGCAATTTTAGTATGACTAGTAGACTTCCTTAATGATGGTTGTAGAACTTTTAATACCCTGACAGGGAATTCCTTTCCCACTTGAGGAAGGTTGCTTCCACACCCCTGCGATAGGTCTTAGGTAGTGGTTTGATTCTGGTTGTCGTAGGTCCACCAGTGACACAACATCGAGCTTTCAATTCGATCAGTATCTGATTTTATGAGCCATTAAATGACCACGACCTGGAGGCTTGCGACAGTCACTAGTCCTTAACTCGACCCTTGGCTAAGTTGGTAGGAACCAAATAGATTTCCCTAGGAGTAATATTTTGAGAACACTTGGGCACAAGTATAGTATGGAGACCTTATGCCAAATAGGGTGAGTGTAGTATGGATCATAAAGTCTACATTAATCACTTAGTCCCTATGCCTAAGGTTTTAGTTCTTTTTTCTAAAGCCTTGGGGCTTTCCATTATAACCATCCCACTTAAGGTAAGACACGATGACATACTTTGAAAAAGATGTGTTAAGGAGAATTTAGGAGTTATATAGTAAATTTTTTATGATAAAGTTCTATAACATAGTTGTATAGTAGAATTCTCATCACTAAGGGATTCCTCTCTGCCAAGTAAATTGTGTAAACAAAAGTTTTTTTTTGTATGGTATTATGAGGTTCATTACATATGATATCAGAGATAAAGTTACAACACTGGGCCTGAACAAGGCCACATTTTTCGCTTAGTATATATTTCGATTTATGAAAAACTAATAAACCTTATTGTTACAAACATAAAACCCTTTCTGTTTTTTGTTAATTATGGCATCTCAGGAAGGAGCAGAAATCAGGATGGAAGGAAATCTGGAGCAGGGACCTCTTGGAGATCCAAGACAGAACAGTGATGGAAGCGCACCCATGGAAGTGTTGGAAATAATGAGGAATCTTATTGTTGAACTACAGGTTTTCAAAGCTGACAATGAGAAACTGAAGAAAGCACAGCAGGAACAACAAGAGATAAACGAAGTCCTACTACGCAGTATAGTGACCAAGAAAATCCCAAAGGATGATAATAATGACGAAGAAGTCAGCAAGAGAGATTCCAAGAACTTGGGACCAAAAATAGAAAGAGGATACAGTTCGTCTGAATGTACACCTTCAACTGAAGAAAAAGCTAAAACAAACCAAAAAAGGAAACAAGTAGACCACCTGGAAGGAGAATTTAAGAAGATCAAACCAGCTACCTTCGATGGAGAATCCAAGAAAGGAGAAGAAGTTGAGGCATGGCTGTTGGACATCAAGAAATACTTCCAGATCTACAACTACTCCAGTAATATGAAGGTCAAAATGGCCATCTACAATTTGAAATGGAAGGCCAACATTTGGTGGCAAGACCCAAAATTGGCCAAAGGCCTAAGGGAGAAACAGTTGGAATGGTCCAACTTTAAGAAGTATTTCAAGAAACAGTACCTTTCTGAAAGCTACTACGAAAGGAAAACAAAAGAATTTTACAAACTAAGACTTGGACAGATGACAATGGAAGACCTTATAAATAAATTCCTGGAACTATTAAGGTTTGTACCTTACATCCGAGAGGATAAGGTAAAAATACAACAGTTCTTAAGTTGTTTAACGCAATCCTATAGGGACAAAATTGAATTTGACAACCCCAAATCATTGAGTGAAGTGTTCAGGAAAGCATGAATGTGCTACGATCAATACAAATAGTGGGCAGAGTTTCCCAAAGCCTGGAAGGATAAGAAACAAGATCGGATGAATCATTGAAAGAAGGGATACCAACTAACACCCTATCGGAACGTAGTGAAAAGCTTCCCGAGGAAATATTATCATGCAAGCCATCCAAACACACAAGGAGGCGGTAAACCTCGGAACAAGAAATTTTGGGACAATCCCTGGGAACCATTAAAGTGTTGGGAATGTGGGGAACCTCACCTCAGGAGGAACTTCCCATGTTTAAGAACGGAAAACAAAACAGTTGTTCATAATATGCAAGAAGCTTTGACTGTGGGTGATGTAGGCAGAAGCCTGCATCGGATTAATGCAGCCATTGACGGTCGGCAAGTTGACCACCAGTCCTCTGTCATGGAAATCGAAGGTAAAATCAATAACACCTGAATTTCTGTTTTAATTGATCCTAGAGCTTCGTTAAGTTATATCACTCCTGGAGTAGTAGAGGCAAATAAACTTAAGAGGATGAAACACACAAAATCATGGCTGGTACAGTTAGCGACGGGAACTAAAAGGAAAGTGGTTGACTTTGTTTCTGATTTTGAAATTAACTTAGATGGTCAAAATATAAAAACAAATCTGAATATTCTACCACTAGGATCCTACAATATGATAATCGGAATGGATTGGTTGGAAAGACACAAAGAAGTCCTAGATTGTTATACAAAGACACTTAACTATAAAGATGATTGTGACACTACTAGAATAGCCCAAGGTATACCAAAACCAGTATCAGTTAGACAAGTCACAACAATGCAATTCAAGAAATGTATGAGAAAGGGGTGTCAAGATTACGCCATCCAAATAACGAATCTGTTAGAAAAAGAAGATAAGATGAAACTAGAATATTTTGCTGTCCTATGTGAGTTTAGAGACATGTTTGTTGATGAGATACCAGAATTACCTCCTAGAAGGGAAATAGACTTCTCCATAGACTTACTACCTGGATCAAACCCTATCTTGAAAGAACCCTACCGAATGAGTCTACCTGAATTGACAGAACTAAAGATACAACTACATGAATTGTTAGACAAAAAGTATATCAGACCCAGTGTTTCACCATGGGGAGCACTGGTCCTCTTTTTGAAAAAGAAAGATGGTACCCTAAGACTATGTATCGACTATATACAATTGAATAAAATGACTATTAAGAACAAGTACCCCTTACCTAGGATAAATGACATGTTCGATCAAGTAGGCAGGGCCAAAATCTTTTCAAAATTGGATTTACGATCTGGTTACCATCAAGTCAGGATAAAAGATGAAGACATAAGAAAAACATCCTTTTGAACAAGATATGAACACTATGAGTTTGTAGTCATACCTTTCGGACTCACTAACGCACCAGCCACATTTATGTGCCTGATGAACAATATTTTCAGTTAGTACTTAGACAAATTTGTACTAGTATTTATCGACGATATTATGGTGTATTCTAAAATGGAGGAAGAACATCAAGAACACTTAAGAATCGTCCTGCAAACTTTAAGGAAGCACCGGCTGTATGCTAAATTCGATAAGTGCGATTTTTACCAAAAGAAGATACAATACTTAGGACACGTAATATCTGCAAAAGGCATTGCAGTCGACCCTGAGAAAATAAGAGCCATTATAGAATGGCCAATACCAAAGGACGTAGTAGACATCTGATCATTCATGGGAATCACCAGACACTATCGCAAATTCATAGAAATTTTTTCCAAAATAACTTACCCTATCACGCCATTACAAAAGAAAGGGACCAAGTTTAATTGGTCACAGAAATGTCAAGACAGTTTTAACAAGTTGAAGGAATTATGGACAACGACACCCATATTGAAGGTAGCAAACCCAGATAAAGATTTTACCATATGTTTTGATGCAAGTAAAGAAGGACTAGGTGGTTTCCTAACTCAGGAAGGACACATGATTTGTTATGAGTCCCAGAAATTAAAAGAACATGAACGAAATTATGTCACTCATGACTTAGAATTGGCAGCGGTAATACACAACTTAAAAATGTGGCGACATTACATAATGGGTAGAAAATTTCTACTATTAATGGATAATAGCGGTGTGAAATATCTGTTTATCCAACCAAATCTTAACGCAATACAAACAAGATGGCTATCATTCTTGAGCGAATTCGACTTCGAATTTAGACATATCAAGGGTAAGGAAAATAAGGTAGCAGATGCTCTAAGCAGAAGAGTCCATGGGTTATTTGAAATAAGTATCAGCAGGGCAGATAGTGATCTGGAACAAAGAATAAGGATGATAGGTATTAACGACAAAGATTACACTAAGATAATGGAAGAATTACAAAACGGTACCACAAACTCAGAGAAACCATATATAAGTATCGACAAGGAGGGACTACTACGATTTAAAAATAGACTTTACATACCAGATTCAGCAGAATTAAAGTTAATAGTCTTGGACGAAGTGCATAAGAAACCGTATTCTGGCCAACCAGGATACCAAAAAACGATAACAACACTTATAAGACTATTTTACTGGCCTAATATGAAGGGTGAAACAACAGAATACTTGGCTAGGTGCCAATATTGTCAGCAGGTTAAGGCTGAACACCAGCATCTAGTACACCTATTACAACCATTACCAGTACCAGAATGGAAATGGGAGACCATATCAAATGAATTTATAATAGGTTTTCCAAAAACTCAGAAACATAATGATTCTATTATGGTTGTAATCGATAAACTCAGTAAGTCCACACACTTTATTCCTGTAAAGTCTACTTTTAAAGATATAAACATTGTTGAAATATTTATGAAAGAAATTTTTAGATTGCATGGTATTCCTAAAATGGTGATTTCAGATAGAGATGTAAAATTCACATCTTCTTTTTGGAAGGAATTGTTTGCAGGGCTAAATACTAATTTGAATTTCAGTACAAGATATCACCCACAAACAGATAGACAGACTGAAAGGACAAACCAAATCGTAGAGGATATGCTCCGCATGTACGTAAAAACAAAACCAAACAAGTGGGAAGACTATCTACACTTAGTAGAATTTGCATATAACAATGGGCACCAAACTTCGGCTAAGTTAAGCCCTTTCGAGGTACTATACGATAGAAAGTGTACAACTCCAATTAGTTGGGATAACTCGGTAGACAGAATCATGGTTGGACCAGAGATGCTCCAAGAAATGGAGAACATGGTAAGGAAGGTACAACCGAACTTAAAAGAAGCACAGGACAGACAGAAGAACTATGCAGATCAGAAAAGAAGACACTTGGAATTTCAAGTGGGAGACCATGTTTATTTGAAGTTCAAAGCCTGAAAAAGCTCGTTGAAGTTAGGAAACTGTGCCAAGATGGCACCCAGTTTTTGTGGGCCCTTCGAGATACTAACTCAAATTGGACCCGTAGCATACCAACTTGCACTTCCCGCTAACCTAAGAATTCATAATGTATTTCATATTTCTTTGTTGAAAAGTATGTTCATGACCCTACTCATATGATTGATTGGAACTTGGTGCAGGTGGAACTTGGTGCAGGTGGAACCTGAAGGTCAGTTCCAGGTGGAACCCCTGGGAATTCTGGACTGGGGAGAAATAACACTTCGGCATAGAGTCGTCGCTCAGGTAAAGGTGCAATGGAAGCACTTTAGTCCTAAGGAGGCCACTTAGGAGTTGGAGGGAGATTTGTAGAAATATTAACCAATCCTGTTCCAAGAAAGGAACAAACACTAAGGATCGTGTTTTATTGAAGGGGCAAAGGATGTGACATCCCCCAAAAATTAAAATAAGTATTTTTGAAATTTAAAATTTGATGGGAAATTATTTCGGTTTTAGTAAATTCGAATTTGGAAACTTTTTCCATTTATGGAAATTCCGAATTTCAAATTTGATAGTTGTAATTAATTATTATGACTGTTGGGCAAAGATGTGATTTGACGCAACTAGCCATTTGACTATGACACTTGTATGAAAAAAATAAAATTATATTGATTGCAGGAGGACAAATAGAACAACCATGTTAAAATCAGCTGACCATGACTCCATGAGTGGGGAACATGTTGGAACTACTTCTGGGCTGATTATTACAAGTGGAAAATTAGAGATTTGGCCATGGGCAGCCCCTGAAAATCAGGGATTTAGAAAGCTGCGAAAATTCCCAAGGGGGGACAGAAAGACCTAGGCAAAAGCAAGAGGCATATGTTATTTTGGTTGTTAAATAACATATGTGAGGAGGCAGGACGTTGCCTAGTATGCTTGCGGGGGAAAAGGAACTACTGAATACTTGCTGTTATGAACACTAATTTGGAGTGTGAGGCAAGGGAGAAGATTACTCATAGAGGAAGACATTGTTGAAGAGGATTTTCCAAGTTTTCCCTCATGGTTTCATGGTTAGGCTAGGGGGTGAATTGGGTAAGCGTTGGCTGCCCTATTCTACGGTTGGGAGGAATGTGCTTGTTCCCTTTGTCTTCCCGCGGACTGGATTCAGATATGTTAAATCTTATCCTTTTTGTTTTGAATGATTTTGTATATCCAATATGATGCTCTGTTTGGGTTAAGTTGAAATAATTTCCATGTAGGACATCTGTTCATTGTATGGAGTTTATAATCAAAGACCAAAATGCTGGAAGGAGGCATCGTAAACTAGAATTCTAGGCAAAATGATCTATGTAAAATAAACTTGAAAGATTGTGTATGTCTATTTCTGAGATTTAAATTTTTGGTAGAAGTAGTTAGATATGAATGAACTTGAAGAAATAACAGATCTACCTACAGTTGTACGAATGAGATAGGAAGGATTAGATCTATTTAAATTGAAATTCTGGACAGAACTAATTTGTACGAATGAGCTAGGAAGGATTAGATCTATTTACAGGCGTATACTTACTTCTGTGGTTGAAATTAGTAAGCAAATATGTCTGTGAATAAGTAGAAATTTGAGCAAGTCTATACACGTATTTCCTTAAATTTATATCTAGATATGCAATGAATATAGATATAGTTACAGTGAATACTGTGTGTAGTTTCGTTAAATAAAGATTTAATGACTGCAATAGGAATCCCACTTATACAGAAAGTTACTGTCATGATTTTGAATAAACAACTATGCCGCTAGGAGAACAACTGCTTCTTGTATAAAGAAACTTCTAAATCAAAAGGTCTGGAAAACCCTCCGTAAAATTTATTACAGTACCATATTAAACTGAATAATTCATTGTTCCATTATAAGATAATACAATAGTAAATTACTCCATAAGAATGAGAATTCGAGGAGGATTACAATGAAAGTAAATCATAGGCTGATATAGCTTTTAATCCTTATTTTTCTTGTCGCACAAAATAAACAAAAAGGACACCCCCCAACTGAAGGAATATACACTGTATGGAGTAAAGTACAAAACCATTAACTATGAGCATATATGCGAAACTATCCACTCGGTGATCATGGTAGTAGACGGTTAAGAATTGGACAACCACGACATAGCATAGATAACAAACGATTCAAAAGCATGTATATATGGCGTTCTAGAATAAAAGACAAATCGTAACCAATTACTCGCCCACTATATCTATTCATGCTGAGTACAAAATGAATATCACCATTCCTTTCCAAAAGGGCATATTGACAATAAACACATGAAAGGTCAAAAGTAAACAAAATGACATGGTCTATTATAATTCGTACCAACATTCAGAATAACATAGCCCTGGTAATCAAATTACGGGGTAGGGTGAGATCCGATTGGCGATTGATTAAACAGTCATTTACTTTGGACAAAAGACAGAGAAAAAACCTAAACATAAATTATTGTATTATAATAATTGGAGCCCAAAGGTTTAAGTTACATTGGAAATTCTTTCCCTTCCCAAGTCGATAGGAAGACTGAGGAAAACGATATTGTTGACTACATCTCAATTGCAACACGGTCGGTTCTAACTCTTGAAGGGCTATGAAAGGGAACTTATATACCTTTTTACGTTGCGTACACAGATGAGCAGCCAGGACCTTCGGGTAGACGAAAACCTGGAGGAATCCACCATATACGAAGATCACTAAACTCTTATACAAAGACAATGTAAGAAGAACATGATTTAAGTGAAAATGTTTATAAACACATCATACCAACGCTTACTTAACTTTGGAACTCGTAACACATGATCCTTTCCTTGATGATTTCCATCTGGATAGTCTTACAGGGGCGAGGGTGAAGGAGACAATACTCACTGATGGGTACCCTCACATCAAACAGGGCCCATCATGAATGATATGTTTCAACTCTTAAAATGAATGATACATCTGTAGTAAAAATTCTTTACACAATATTCTTTAATAATGGAAATACAATAAAATCGGAATTTTATTATGTATGTGAACAACAAGAATATGTATTGTTAGGAAGAATAGAGCTTAATACTCCCATTCAAACCAAGAGTACCCTAATTGTTGAGTCTAATCTACCCGAACTCCCTTTGCACAGAATCGCTTAAGTCGGAAAACTAAACACAGAGGATGCTCCGAGCAAGTTTTTGGTAATTAACCCAGAATAACTACTTCCCTCAGACTCATGAATGCTCGGAGATGAACGCTGGAACACGACAAAGGGTTTACAAAAGAAAACCTAAATCCCGAACCTGGATAGGTAGGGCTAACACTCGTTCTCGATAAACATAAGAGAATCGTGACAACCTCAAAGAAAAGGATCATTAATATAGGGTTAAGGATGGCTCTGAATGTAATGCAAGGAAGTTAGACAAAAGGAGAATTCCACAGGAAGAAAATGAGGGAGAACATAGAACGACAAACTGGCGCAGACATTTTATTCCAAAAAAATTATAATCTTCCTATTGAAATAACCAGGGTATTAATGTTTGTAAGTTTAGAGAAGAACTTATCGGGAATGTAAGACATGTCATCTACAACAGGATGGAGGCAACCCAGGCCCACAATATTCACCTCTAAACCCCCTTGACACACAGAGCCTCTTCAAAAGAAAAGAAAGAACTCGGAAGGACAAACTCTGAACCCTCTCAAAACCTAAATGATGCCTTGTCGCCTCGAATTAATTATGGAGACTGCGAAGGACAGGTGAGCCATGTGACCAGGGTAGGGTCGGCGTGACACTTCGAGTATTGAGCCAAGTGATTTTAGTATGACTAGAAGACTGCCTTAATGATGGTTGCATAACTTTTAATACCCTGATAGGGAATTCCTTTCCCACTTAAGGAAGGTTGCTTCCACACCCCCTGTGATAGGTCTTTGGTAGTGGTTTGATTCTCGTTGTAGTAGGTCCACCGGTGACACATCATCAAGCTTTCAATTCGATCAGTATCCAATTTTATGAGCCATTAAATGAATAGGACCTGGAGGCTTGCGATAGTCACTGGTCCTTAAATCGACCCTTGGCTAAGTTGGTAAGAACCAAATAGATTTCCCTAGTAGTAATATTTCGAGAACACTTGGGCGCGAGTATAGTATGGAGACCTTATGCCAAATAGGGTGAGTGTAGAATGGATCATAAAGTCTACATTAATCACTTAGTCCCTACTCCTAAAGGTTTTAGTTATTTTTACTAAAGCCTTGGGGCTTTCCATTATAACCTTCCCACTTATGGTAAGACACGATGACATACTTCGAACAACATGTGGTAAGGAGAATTTAGGAGTTATATAGTAAAAAATTTATGATAAAGTTATATAACAGAGTTGTATAGTAGAATTCTTATCACTAAGGGATTCCTCTCTGCCAAGTAAATTGTGTAAACAACAGTTTTTTTTTGTATGGTATTATGAGGTTCATTACAGTAAGTCCATGGACACTCTTATGAATGAGGATATGAGAAAAGTTAAAGATCCAGATTGTGATCCAGTAGACCCATCTCTATATCGACAACTAATTGGGTCATTGATGTATTTGGTAAATACTCGACCAAACATTTGCTTTGTCGTATATACACTAAGCCAGTTCTAGGTGGAACCAAGAAATGAACATTGGATAGCTGCAAAGCATGTATTGAGATATATTCATGGGACAATAAACTATGGTTTGAGATATACCGCATCTAGTGATATCCAACTTCATGGATTCACAGACTCTGATTGGGAAGGAAGTGCAGAAGACAGAAAGAGAACTTCAGGTATGTGTTTCAACTTGGGCTCCGCTATGATATCTTGGGGCAGCAGGAAACAAAAGTATGTCACACTCAACACAATAGAAGCAGAATATATGGCAGCATGTGAATCATGCATAGAAGCAATATGGTTAAGGAAATTAATCTCCGATTTATTTGATCAGATTCCAGAATCGACCATAATATATTGTGATAATCAAAGTTGTATAAGATTATCAGAACATCTTGTGTTTCATGAAAGTTCGAAACACATTGAGATCAAATACTACTTTATTTGAGATAAATTCCAGGAAGGATAGGTAAATCTCAAGTATATCCCCACTAATGAGCAGACAACAAATATCCTAACTAAACCTCTATCCAGAATAAAGTTTGGATTTTTCCGAGAGAAGATGGGGATCATGGAAATAACTCCCTTAGTTGAGAGGGAAGAAATGACTCTCCAGGTTAGGAGGGAGCACTGAAAATATTATTGAAAATTTTTATTTTGTGATTGAAAAATAGTCTAGCTCGGACAGATTCTTTCCTGTTCAGAAAGTGGATTGACATTTCTGACGCACAGCGATTTACCATTTTGGTTAACCTGGGAAATAGTCCATATTGCTGATGTATAATAGACAGCGACTTCCCATTGTGGTTAACATGGGGAGTGGTCTAAGGCAGTCTCTCTTCTTGAGGGTTATTCAAGAAGACTGTCCCGCCTTGCCGAACAACAATTTCTCATTGTGTTTAACATGAGGAATGGTCTGTTTTGGAGGTTGATACAGGATAGTATTTTCCTCTTCTAGTTAACAGAGGAAATGGTCTGGACATTCATTCCTTAGGGTTTATACATTCTCTCCAGGGTGCACTTTAATTAGTGTAGGAAGAATGTGATGCAAGCGTGACCGTACCTCAACCTCACCTCGCCTGCTCAAAGGATCGTTCAATCACCAAGTGAGCAGAAATTGACTCTTTCTATCCCCACGGGAATCACTGTGAAAATATCATCCATAGGTCCTTTCTTCACCTGCACGGTCTTCTTCACATGACTGTGAACTTCCCCGACTTAATTTCGGATTTTGAGGTTTAGTGATCCCCGACGTCAAGAGTTCCTGACCTCTTGAATCCCCGATCTCCGATGGGTCAATTCATCGATACGCACCCCTTTACCTTAGCTCCTCCTGGATATGCTTTTGGTCCACACGACCTGCCCTTATATGACCGCAGTCATATAGTCCTATCGGGGTTTCAGACTTTCCAATACCGAAATGTACATGTCCTCAGGACTCGCGAAACTCTGAATATCAATTCTCCGCTATAATGATAGCTGGCCCAACAATGGAGCTTTTCACTTTGTCGGGGTTTTGGACCTCGCAATTCTGAAATGTCTGGACTTCTTGTCCATGGGATTCCTGATATCCTGATTCCCGATTAACCGAAACTCCAATACACGCTCCCGAGTTTTGACTATTCAACGCCCTGTCACATCTGTCGGGATTTTGGATTCTGCGGAATCATGAATCCTGATGCAAATGTTTCAGCAATTCAATCCTCAAAAATCTGAAATAGGAAGCCACCTGTCCACTCATTGACCCCTCTGTGGCCCCACGCTATCCTCTGGCTTTCGGGAAATCACATTTTGCGATTTCGCAATTTCTGATGCACTGTCGTCAAGATTTCCAACCGCAAAACCCCGATACAAAAGGCCCATGCAAAACCAATGGCCCTCGCTGCCTTGGATCAACGACTCTCTCCCTCCGTCGGCATTTCAGGCTTCCAAATGCCAAAATGCATGGACTTCTTGTCCACGAAATCCCTGATATTCCGAATGTCAATATCCCAATCTTCTGCTCTCGTTGGGACTTTCACCTCGTCTATTTCCGATGGTTTAAATGTCGTGAAACTCTCGACAGATCCAACGGTTGTCGGGTCTCTGGATCGAGATCCAATAGTCCGGATCCATTCTTCCTGTGCGCTCTTCCTACTGATCCCTGGATGTGAAAACCAACGGTCCAGATCTCTTTTTCTCCAGCTAATCTGACGGCTGTTGTGCTCCCTCCTGAGCTTGCGCACTTCCTTCCCAGACTTGGGAGAAATATCAAATTTCTCAATAGCCTCGACCTTTTTCATCGTTTCTGCGAGCTCTTCGACTTTGAGTCTCGCCTGCATTCTCCACGACACTATTCCTCTTGATCTTTTATCTTTGAATCCTTGAAGGATTCTTCAACTCCTACGCCTCTACAGAGTCTTCACGCACGCAAAGTGCTACCTCTCCTGAGCTCCTCAACACTCAGACCCCTAAAGGATTTTATCCTTCTTCCTTCCTCCTGCAGATGGAGAATACTTGGATGCCCTCCTGGCTATCCTCTACCTCAAGCAACCTCTTGCTGAGTCTTTCAGGGTGTTCAGCAACCCTGTGAAGATCCCTCAGTGGACTCTTCCTTCTAAATCACCGAACTCAAAGAGTTCATCTCTCTTGTGCCTGTCTCCACAATGTCTCAATGCCCACTTGGTAGATTTTCTTCTCACAGAACGTTCAACAATTATGTCTTCTCCTGTGCACCTTATGCACCCGCTCAATGCCTACCTGGCAGAGCTCTCAGAATCCTCAGTGATTCTAGCTTCTGTCTGAACTCACAACAGATTTCTTCCTCAACACCCTATGCCTATGCTCAATGCCCACTTGGCAGAGCTCTACAGAACTCACAACAAAGTTCTGTCTGCAACTGTGTCTTTCATACACAGCCTTGCCTCCAAGGTATTCAGTAACCTTGAGGTCTTTTCCTAAGTTTTTGACTCCAACTTCTGTGCCACAGCACGTCTTTGTCTAAATCCAGAGAATTCAGAAGTGCATCCTTTGTGCACGGCTATCAAAACCCATAGTGTTCTGTCACACCCTCCTGGTGTGAAGCCTAAAAGACCTCTCAAGCTTGAAATCAAACACACTCCTTCAAATGCATGATAAAAACATACATTCATAGCATAATAGAACACTCACAGACTTTCATTCAACACAGAATTTATGCAGGAAAAACTGCTATTTGTATTAAAGTGGAAAATGCCAATATTTACAAGGTGTTCCTAAGCACGGCCTGTAACAAGGTCTCAGCTCTTCTCTTCTGCTCTCTACTAGCAGATTCTCTCCTCTCCAATTACTACAACTACTACTCCTACAAAATGAGATACAAATTCTCTTTTACCTAAGGGGGCTCTTCGAGCTCTTCCCTCCATATCTCACCTACCCTATTCAATTACAATGAATAGCTGTCTAGTCCAGAATTGGATCTAGATCTCAGCCTTACAAAACATTAAAGGCCTCTCTATCTACAGCCTTCACAAAGGCACGGCTTCCCAGCTCAACAACTTAAGCATTAAATTACATTCAATTCAAATGTTAAATGAGGTTGCGCCTCTCTTCAACGTGCGATTTGAATTCATTGACGCAGCTGGCTGGATGGCTAGCTTATGTGGAGAGATGCTCCTGCATCATACTCCTCGGCTGCAAAATTCATGAGCTCCTGCTCATGAGCTTCCACTCTCAACTTATGGAAATCCTCCTGGATCCCAAAGAAACATCTGGAGCTACTCATCTTCTCCATCCTGCTGCTATTGCTGCTGCTTCTGCTGTTGTTGCTGCTCTTTTTCCCAGCTTCCCCTTACTGGCAGTCTCTGCTGACCGAATCATCAGTTTTCCTATCATCTCGATCACTTCATCCAACTGCTCCAGTGGCTGGCTCTGTTCATGCAGTCTCCTCAGCTGCAATTTTTTTTTGCACATGGGCAGATCACCATGATCTCCCATGCCTTCTTCATCTGCTTCTAACTTCGCCTGTTGGATGTGCACGCCCTGCAATTTCACCCTTTCTTCCAGGGCTTCAATCTGTTCCCACATACCAACAAAGAATATGCTATCTGCCTCTTCTTCTTCTTCTTCTGATGCTGCTGCAAACTCCCAGGTTGCAGTCCTTTTAGCTTCTTGGCTGAGAATATTGAGCCATTCCTCAGAATGCTCATCATCCTCTTCTGCTTATTTTGCTGTCAGCTTCAGTGCTACAATGCTCTCAGCTTCCTGGTTGAAAGTAGTGAGCCATTCCTCATAATGCTCATCTTCCTCTTCTGCTTGGGAAGCTTCAAATATCTTCTCCAATTCCTCTTGGACAGTCACGGCTGACTGTTATTCTGTTGTTGTTGCACTAGCAACATAGTTTTCTGCCTCCTCTCAGGAAAATGGTAGGAATATCTGAATTCCTCCAATCATCATATGGCTTCTCAAATCCTCCTCCTCTGTTAGCTACGTCTGCTGATCCAACTCCATCTGCTCTGTCAGCTCCTTTGGCTGATTCCAACTCATCTCTGATTTTATGAGACCTTCAGATAGTCTCGTATTTTCATCTCTGCCCACCTAGCAATATGAGATGCTTCCGCTGCCCTCCTGGCAGTCCTCGAGATCCCGCAACGATCTCATTTTATTGCCCAGCTGGCAATGTGAAATTCCCTGACTATCCTCCTGACAGTTCGTGAGATCTTCAGCTGATCTCAACTCGCTGCCCACCTGGTAATTGGGAATTTCTTCTCTGCCCTCCTGGCAGTGCTTGATATCTTCAGCCGATCCCATTTCATTCTCAAAATCATTGAGACCTTCCCCAGTTTCTGGTTCGCATACATGAACCATCTTTTCCTCTGTGGTCTTGAGGTCTTCAGCATACCTCAACCACCTTCTCAATAGCCTACGCTATCTTTTAGCCATCAACTCCTTGATTGGACATTTTTCTTGGCTTCTTCATGGGCCATTCATATAACCATCTCGGCTTCGTTTTCTGCTGCATCTGTAGTTCAAGCTCTTCCATTCTTTCCCTGATGTCAGCAAGTTCCTTCCCCCTTTCGGCTGTGCTCATCAGCTCTGGGCTCTTCTTTCTAGCATACCTATGGCCTTCAGTAGCCGTGTTGCTTCCTTTGTCTGCTCTCCTAGCAAACCTTCTGCTATCACTCAGCACCCCGAGTGTTTCCAGCTTCATCCTAGAGTCCTCTTGACTGTCTTCTTGATTGTTGCTTACCTGCAAACAACCATCACAGAGTCCTCAACAACTCTGTCTTCTTTCGTCTCCTCCCTCTGCTTGAAATATACAAACAGATTTCTCGCTCTGATACTACTTTGATGTGTGTATCAGAGTGCTCCAGTTCCTCTTTCTCCCTCTGTCTAAAGTATACAAACAGAGACACGCTATGATACCACTTTGATGCAGGCTTGACCGTACCTCAACCTCACCTCGCCTGCTCACAAGATCGTTCAATCACCAAGTGAGCCGAAATTGACTCTTTCGATCCCCGTGGGAATTGCTATGAAAATCTCATACACAGGTCCTTTCTTCACCTGCATAGTCTTCTGCACATGACCGTGAACTTCCCCGACTTAATTTCAGGTTTCGGGGTTTAGTGATTCCCAACGTCAAGAGTTCCTGACCTCTTTAATCCCCGATCTCCGATGGGTCAATTCGTCGATACACGCCCCTTTACCTTAGCCCCTCCTAGCTATGCTTTTGGTCCACATGACCTGCCCTTATATGACCGCAGTCGTATATTTCTATCGGGGTTTCAGACTTTCCAATACCGAAATGTAAATGTCCTTAGGACTCGCGAAACTCCGAATCCCGATTCTCCGCTATAATGACAGCTGGCCCCACAATGGAGCTTTTCACTTTGTCGGGGTTTCGGACCTCGCAATTCTGAAATGTCTGGACTTCTTATCCACAGGATTCCTGATATCCCGATTCCCGATTAGCCAAAACTACGATACACACTCCCGAGTTTTGACTATTCAATGCCCCATCACATCTGTCGGGATTTCGGATTTCATGGAATCGCGAATCCTGATGCAAATGTTTTGGGAATTCAATCCTCAAAAATCCAAAATCGGAAGCCACCTATCCACTCGTTGACCCCTCTGTGTCCCCACGCTATCCTCTGGCTGTCGGGAAATCACGTTTCGCGATTTCGCAATTTCTGATGCACTGTCGTCGGGATTTCCAACTGCAAAACCCCGATACAAAAGGCCCGTGCAACTCCAACGACCCTCGCTGCCTTGGATCAACGGTTCTCTCCCTCCGTCGACATTTCGGGCTTCCAAATGCCGAAATGCATGGACTTCCTATCCACGGAATCCCTGATATTTCGAATGTCGATATCCCGATCTTCTGCTCTTGTCGGGACTTTCACCTCGGCTATTTCCGATGGTTTAAACATCGTGCAACTCTCGATAGATCTGACGACTGTCGAGTCTCTGGATCAAGATCCAATAGTCCGAATCTATTCTTCCTGTGCGCTCTTCCCGCTGCTCTCTGGACACGAAAACCAACGGTCCAGATCTCTTTTTCTCTAGCCGATCTGACGGCTGTTGTGCTCCCTCTTGAGCTTGCGCACTTCCTTCCCAGACTTGAGAGAAATATCAAATTTCTCAATGACCTCGACCTTTGTCTTCGTTTCTGGAAGATCTTCGAATTTGAGTCTCACTTGCATTCTCCACAATGCTATTCCTCCTGAGATTTTATCTTTGAATCCTTGAAGGATTCTTCAAATCCTGTGCCTCTGCAGAGTCTTCACGCACACAAAGTGCTACCTCTCCTGAGCTCCTCAACACTCAGACCCCTAAGGGATTTTGTCCTTCTTCCTTCCTCCTGTAGATGGAGAATACTTGGATGCCCTCTTAGATATCCTCTACCTCAAGCAACCTCTTGTTCAGTCTTTCAGGGTGTTCAACAACCCTGTGAAGATCCCTCAGTGGACTCTTCCTTCTTAATCACCGAACTCAAAGAGTTCTCTTCTCTTGTGCATGTCTGCACAATGTCTCAATGCCCACTTGGCAAAGTTTCTTCTCGCAGAATGTTCAGTAGTTCTATCTTCTCCTATGCACCTTATTTGCCCGCTTAATGCCCACCTGGCAGAGCTCTTAGAATCCTCAGTGATTCTGGCTTCTGTCTAAACTCACAACAAAGTTCTTCCTCAGCACCCTGTGCCTATGCTCAATGCCCACTTGGCAGAGCTCTACATAACTCACAACAAAGTTTTGTCTGCAACTGTGTCTTTCATACACAGCCTTGCCTCCAAGGTGTTCAGTAACCTTGATGTCTTTTCCTGAGTTGTTGACTCCAACTTCTGTGCCGCAACACGTCTTTGTCTGAACCCGCAGAATTCAGAAGTGCATCCTCTATGCATGGCTATCGGAACTCGCAGTGTTCTGTCACACCCTCCTGGTGTGAAGCCTCAAAGACCTCTCAAGCTTGAAATCAAACACGCTCCTGCAAATGCATGATAACAGCATACATTCATAGCATAATAGAACACTCACAGACATTCATTCAACACAGAATTTATGCAAGAAAAACTACTATTTGTATTAAAATGGAAAACGCCTGTATTTACAAGGTGTTCCTGAGCAAAGCCTATAACAAGGTCTCGACTCTTCTCTTCTTCTCTATACTCGCAGGTTCTCTCCTCTCCAATTACTACAACTACTACTCCTACAAAATGAGATATGAATTCTCTTTTACCTGAGGGGGCTCTTCGAGCTCTTCCCTCCAGATCTCACCTACCCTATTCAATTACAATGTATAGCTGTCTAGTCCAGAATCGGATCTAGATCTCAGTCTTACAAAACATTAAAGGCCTCTCTATCTACAACCTGCACAAAGGAACGGCTTCCCAGCTCAACAGCTTAAACATTAAATTACATTCAATTCAAATGTTAAATGAGGCTGCGCCTCTCTTCAACGCACGATTTGAATTCGTTGACGCGGCTGGCTGATGTGGAGAGATGCTCCTGCATTAGAATGGCCCAGGGTGGGGAATGGTCCAGGCTCAACAATCAGAGACAGACATTCCTTAGGGAAGATTCATTCTCTCCAGGTTACACTTTGTTTGGTGTCATAGGAATGGCCCAGGGTGAGGAATGGTCCAGGCTCAGAAATCAGAAACAATCATTCTTCCTTGTTTGATAAGAATAGGGAAGATAGCCCATTGTTGATGTTCTATACCAAGGGCATATATTCTATCAGATCTCACAGATGTGAGTGAAACAATGGTCCAGATGGTTCAGTTTATTTTAACAATATTTTCTGTGCAGGTTGTCATCAGATGATTGTTATGGAGACTGCCTATCTCCAGACAGTAGAGATATACTACTATGGTGGATATGTTCCACTATTTGTGACTATGTGTCATGGTTTGAGCAGTTGTGTACTATCGTGGATAGACACAGCTGTGTTCTATCAATTAATATTGTACAGCTATCATAGGAGATTATCCAGTTGGATA